>CAUYLG010045467.1:0-88155 GCA_963573385.1 Cacajao melanocephalus | reverse complement strand
CTCCCGGGTTCAAGCGATTCTCCTGCCTCAGCCTCCCAAGTAGCTGGGATTACAGGCACCTGCCACCATGCCTGGCTAAGTTTTGTATTTTTAATAGAGACAGGGTTTCACCATGTTGGCCATGCTAGTCTCGAACTCCTGACCTCAGGTGATCTGCCTGCCTCAGCCTCCCAAAGTGCTGGGATTACAGGTGTGAGCCACCCCACCAGCTCCAACACATTCTGTATTAATCTAGGATCAACCAGAGAAACAGAACCAGTAGATGATCTATAATACAAGACTTATTGCAAAGAATTGGCTTATGTGGCCTGGCTAGGCAGGTCAGAAAGAGCAAGCTGGAATCTCAGGTATGGGCTGAAGCGGCTGTCCACAGATGCAATGTTTTCTTCCTCAGAGAAGCCGCATCTCTGCTTCTAAGGCCTGTCAGCTGATTTAGTCAGTCTAGGGCAATCTCCCTCTCTCAAAGTCAACTGATTATGGACTTTAATCACATCTACAAAATACCCTCACATCAACACACTGATGTGTTTGATTGAATAACTGGAACTGTCACATAGGTAAATTGACACATCAAACTGGCCATCCCAACTCCAGACCACATTTGCAATAAAATCCAAAATCTGGCTGGGCATGGTGGCTGACATCTGCAATCTCAGCACTTTGGGAGGCTGAGGCAGGAGGATGGCTTGAGCTCAGAAGTTTGAGACTAGCCTGGGAAGCGTAGTGGGGCCCCATCTCTATAAAAAATACAAAAATCAACAGAGTGTGGTGGCGCACACGTATAGTCCCTGCTACTTGGGAGGCTGAGTTGGGAGGACTGCTTGAGCCTGGGAGATTGAGGCTGCAGTGAGCTGATTGTGCCACTGCACTCCAGCCTGGGTGACAGAGTGAGACCCTGTCTCCAATAAACATGCAAACAATATCCAAAGTTTGCTTTGGATTGCCAGCCCATCAAAAAGGCTAGCTCCGGCCGGGCACGGTGGCTCACGCCTGTAATCCTAGCACTTTGGGAGGCCGAGGTGGGTGGATCACCTGAGGTCAGGATTTCACCACCCGCCTGGCCATCATTGTTAAACCCCATCTTAAAAAAAAAAAAAAAAAAAAAAGGCTAGCTCCTTGAAGGTGGGAATTTTTGCCGTTTTTGTTCCCTGCCATATGCACAAAAACTGGAGCAGCAGCTTGCACACAGTAGGTGCTCAGTAAATGTGAAGGATGAATGAAAACATCCAGCTTCCCTTTCTATGTCAGGGTGTAAAGACACCTGAAGCTCTTCTCACATTGGCCTTACAGGAGCATAGGAGCATCTCTGAATTGCCCACCCCCCACCTTTCTCACAAGGCTGCTTGCTGACATGGAGTGAGAAGATACGGGGGGTCCACTCTTGCTAAGCACTTACTCCGAAAATCACTCTCTCACTGTGCCTTGGGAATCTTGTATGAAAAACAGGAATGTGTCTTAGTCCCTTCAGGCTGCTGTGACAAAATACCATAGACTGCGTGGCTTATACACAACAGAAATTTATTTTTCACAGTTCTGGAGTCTGGAAAGTCTGCAGTCAATGCACCAGCAGATTCCATGTCTGGTGAGGATTCACTTTCCTCTTTATAGGTGACATGCGCTGGAAGTGGCAAGGCAGCTCTCTGGAGTCTCTTTCATACGGGCAGTAATCCTATTCGTGGGGGCTCCGCCCTCATGACCTTACCACCTCCCAAAGGCCCCACCTCCCAGTACCATCACTTTGGTCATTAGGTTTCAAAAGATGAATTTTGAGGAGACACATTTAGACACTAGCAGGATGCAACTTACTTTTTTGCTTCCCTCACTGAGTTACTGTAAAGATCAAGTGGCAAAGAGCATGTGAAAGAACATGGTAAAGCATGTGGACAGAGAACATGCTGAAGGATCCCATCTCTATGAAGTTTATGCACTTATGAGAGTGTCCTGCACACCCTGTGTTCCTTCCTCCCTCAGACCTTTGTCCAGGCTGTCTCTTCTACCTAGAATGCCCTTCTTCCTGCTTCTTTTTGCCAGCTACCATTGTTCCTTTAGGATTTTGCTCAAGGGTTAATTCCTCCAGGAAGTCTTCCCTGATCTTCACAGCTTGGAGAATTTTACCTCACTGAACTTTGCCTTGTGTATTTTCCTTTGACGTTAGTCAGCACTCATGTGTTTCAGAGAGGGGGTTGCCTAGGGGTTCATGGGGCTGGGAGTCTGGTTCCTGATTCTCTACTCACCAGATACACAAGCTCAACCAAGTGCTTTTGCCTCTCAGTTTGTTGATCTGTGACTTAGGGCTTGTGACAGTAGCCCACCTATACTGGGCCACTGCTGTGTCCCAAGAGTAAAGATCCATCTCGTTAAATTCTCACCACAACCACTGTGAAAAAGTTCTTCTCATCATTATAAAGTTTATTTTCACCTCCACCTTATAGGTGAGAAAATATTGGCACAGAGAGCTCAAGTAAGTCACCCATGGTCTCTGCAAGCAGAATGGTGGAGCTGGGATTTGAACCCCTGCAGCTGAGCTCCAGAGCCTGGCCTACTAACTCTTAAGGCATACTGCTTATTGGGCCTCTCATGGGCCACACCAATAAAGACATCATTGTATGGCTCCCTCCTAGAACTGCGACAGGCTCTGGAGGGAGAGCACAGGAAGCCGTGTTACCGGGTGCCTGGTGCCTGGCTGGTGCTCAGTGGGTAACAGCTGTGATCGGAATTGCTCTTCATCAGGGCAGGACGTGGCTGTTTCATCCTCCCCTGGGATGCTGGTGACTGTGTCCAGTTCCTTCCAGGCCTGTTGACCAGGATGCGAGGCAGGAGGGAGGAAGAGATGGAGGGCTAGAGGGACAGGAGTGCAATTCTGGTTTTAATATCATTTTCCAGTGAGCTACGTGTTAGGGGCCGAAGCAGCAAGAAGAAGGTGTGTGAACCCTGCCTCCAGCACCCTGGAGGGGCTGTCTATGCTGAGAGCCTCACCAGCAGGAGGACAGGGAGGAGCAGGGCCAGGACCTGGAGTGCTCGGGGAGGGGTGGTGGCTGAAGCACTGTTGAAGGGCTGGATCACGGATTCCGTGTTGCAGAGGTGCCCCTCACAGCAGGAGCCCTGGAGATCGATGGTTGTCCAGGGGCTGGTGGTGCCCATGGTGGTGCAGGAGGGCCGGTGGCAGGTTCTGATGTACACAGGGACTGAGAAATTGCCTGGGGGTGGGCAGAGCAGTGAGGAAGGGTCAGAACTGAGGGAGACAGCTGCATCTGAACCTCCACCTTGGTGGCCAGGGCCAGGTCTCGGTCCTCAGACTTGCTTTAGGTTTTCCTCCTTAGACCAGGGCCATGCCTCCTCCCTTAGACCAGAGCCATCCCTCTTCCCTCAGACCAGGGTCATGTCTTCTCCCTCAGACCTGAGCCATGCCTCCTCCTGCAGAGCAGAGTCATGTCTCCTCCCTCAAAGCAAGGCCAGGCCTCCTCCCTCAGACCAGGACCATGCCTCCCCACTAAGAGCAGGGCCATGTCTCCCTGTTGGGCCGGTCTGGTGTCATTACCCTAATGGCTGCCCTGCCTCCACATCCCTTGCCCAGGCCCTTCCACCCTTACAGCCCTCTCACCGACTGTCATTCTGCCATTGCCCTGGAAGCAGGAGGTCTGGTCCTGGTGACACTGGATCCGTCGGGACCTGCCGATAGCGCAGTCGTCCTGGTGGACCCCGATACAGGCGTAGCATTCAGTGCCGCTGAGCGTTGGTGGGTCGGGCGCTGGCAAGAGAGCACAGATGCACACTCAGGCAGTGGTACCTGGGTACAGTCGTGCGGGTTGCGCACTGCGCCAGGGCTAGCACCTATAGTCTAGGGCGCTGAGATCCTACCGCGCCGAGAGAAGGCGCTAAGCAGAGGCCACGCCTTCCCCGGGGCTGCCCGGCCTCTCAGCGTCCCGCCCCGAGCCCAGCCCCACCCTCCCGCGCACCTTGGCTCAGGTTGGGGAGGGCGTCATGCGTCATGAGGTGGGCGTTGCACATGTCAGTCGTGCAGCCGCGCACCACCGAGTAGTCAGGCGGCAGCGCGTCCTGGTTTGATTGCATCCGGCCGGTAGGCGGCCCCGTCCAGCAGCCCTTCTGCACCAGGGTCACCGGCGCGCGATACCCTGGGGGCGGGAGCGGGGCTCACGCTCTGCTTCCCGAAACCCTTCGCCCTCCAGCCTCAGCATTCTTCCTCTTTCCACTCTTTCGCTTTCACCTACGCCTCCTCCCCTCCCTCCTTCCCTCCTTCCTCTCATCCCCAGACTTTCCCCCGAGTACTTCTCTGCCTCCCCACTTCCTCCCTGTGCGCCTCTCCCACCTTCTCTTTCTTGCTTCCTTCCCCATTGTCTTCCCGCCGCTCCACCGCTCGTCCTTCATCCCCTTTTTTTGGCGGGGAGGTGGCAGGGGACGGAGTCTCGCTCTGTCTCCCAGGCTAGAGTGCAGTGGCGCGATCTCGACTCACTGCAACCTCCACCTCCCGGGTTCCAGCGATTCTCGTGCCTCAGCCTCCCGAGTAGCAGGGATTACAGGCGTGCATCACCACGCCCGGCTACTTTTGTATTTTTACTAGAGACGGGGGTTTCTCCATGTTGGTCAGGCTGATCTCGAACTCCTGGCCTCAGGTGATCCACCCACCTCGGCCTCCCAAAGTGCTGGAATTACAGGCCTGAGCCACCGCTCCCAGCCAGATTTTATGTTTTTGTGGAGACGGGGTTTGGCCAGGCTGGTCTCACTCCTGCTCCAAGTGATCTGCCTGCCTCTGCCTCCCAAAGTGCTAAAATTACAGGCCTGAGCCATTGCCCCAGCCCTCATCCACCCTTTTTTCCCTCTTTCTCCTCTTCTTCCTCTGCGTCTCCATCTTTCTATCTTTATCTTTTCATCTTCTACCCAATTCCCTCCCTTTCTCCTCCCGTCTCCCCCCTTTTTCCTCCCTAATCTCTCATCCCTGTGCCCCTGCTTCTGCTCCTCACCAGTGTCCAGAGACAGGATGGCCTCAAAGCACTCATGGGGACAAGAGACGATCGGCAGCTTCATGGCCCTGAGGTCAAAGGGGCCGAAATAGGTGTGCTCAAAGCTGTAGCACTGCAGGGCTTGGGACCCTGGGGAGAGGGGCATGGCAGAGTCAGCAAGGCCAGTGTGAGCCTGTCTCAGGAACTCAGGGCTCCACCCAGCAAATGACAGGCACATGGGCCAGGCGCCTGTGCTCCCAGGGAAGCCGCGCCTTGAGAGAACAGGTGCTGCTCTTGCAGCTGGCCACAGCTGTGTCTGTCTCATGGCAGAGTAATGACCTCTTTGCGGATGCCAGTCCAGTTTTTCCCCTCCAGGCTGCTCCAGGTCTCCACCCTCATCCAGGAAGCCCTCTCCCTATCTACGATTTAGATAAGGAAGGAGGAAGTGATTCATTCTTGCTCTGCCCATCGCTCCCCACACTGAACTCCCGATGTGGACAGAACGTTGAGACCTCTGACGGGGAACGTGTACTCCAGGACAGGCAGAGTGATGTGTGGTCCTATGGTGCCCTGCAAACACACACATCAGCCCCAGCAACACACAACACTGACATAAACACACAACAACAACATATACACAGGTTATCCAAGTCTCACAAATACACACAGAATATCCTTAATGCACCCAGGCAGAGTTTTACATTCCCACACGAAACAAGTATGCACCTGGACCCTCCAGTATAAACCCCCCTAACTAAGGCACAGCACTTCGCACGTGGAAGATCACATAGACACCAAAGCGTGTGTTGGTGAGGATGCTTGTGCATGTGTGATAAGAATATCAACCCAGAGCGGGACCAGAAAATCATACCCAGAGAGAGAGACAAACACAGGTACCAAGTCACAGAAGCACAAATAAAACCAGAGGCCACAATTATGCAATGTTAGAGACACAGGAAAATGAAACCACAAAAACATACAGTTTAAAATCATATATGGAGTCCGGGCATGGTGGCTCACACCTGTAATCCCAGCACTTTGGGAGGTTGAGGTGGGCAGATCATCTGAGGTCAGGAGTTCAAGATCAGCCTGGGCAACACTGTGAAACCCCATTTCTACTAAAAATAGAAAAATTAGCCTGGCATGGTGGTGCGTGCCTGTGGTCCCAGCTACTCAGGAGGCTGAGGCAAGAGAATCGCTTGAGCCCAGGAGGCAGAGGTTGCAGTGAGCTATGATTGTGCCACTGCACTCCAGCCTGGGTGGCGACGGAGAAAGACTCTGTCTCAAAAGAAAAAAATTAAAATCATATATGGATACAAAATGTACAGACCCATTCAACACAGATACATGGAGAGAAAAAAAACACATCAAAAGACCCAAACAATTGGGCAGGCATGGCGGTGTGCCCCTGTAGTCCCAGATACCTGGGAGGCTGAAGCAGGAGAATTGCTTGAGCCAAGGAGTTTGAGGCTGCAGTGAGCCATGACTGCACTACTACACTCTAGTGTGGGCAACAGAGTGAGACCTTGTCTTTATTCAAAAAACAACAAAAACCAAAAGGCCAATCTCATTGGCCGAAGTGAGCAGATTGCTTGAGCTCAGGAGTTCGAGACCAGCCTGGGCAACATAGTGAAACCCCCGTCCCTACAAAAAAATCTAAAAAATTAACCAGGCGCAGTGGCACATGCCTGTAGTCATGGTTACTCAGGAGCCTGAGGTGAGAGGATTGCTTGGGCTCAGGAGGTCAAGACTGCAGTGAGCTGCGATCGTGCCACTGCAATCCAGCCTGGGTGACAGAGAGAGACCCTGTCTCAAAAAATTAAGAACAAAAACAAAAACTAAGCACATATACATAGAGATAAATATAGGCCTACAAATCACAAGACACACAAACACAGACTCAGATACACAAAATTACACACATATCTCTTTTACAAAGAAAGCAAACTCAGAAACAGACCCGCAAAAGCATTTGTTTGGACTGAAACTTTGAAACCCACACAGAGAAACACACACAAGCACAGAGACCCACAGGACACACTGAACCTGAACACATGCAGAAATCAAGCCCTCTCCCACTGAAGAGCAGAAACACACACACTTAGTTGTGTGCAGGAATTGCCTTCTTTCTCCCTTTCTAATTCCCTGTCTGTAATCACTGCCATTCTGTAATGAGTATGTTTCTGTCCTAGCCCCCAGGGCGGGTAGAGGTTGCCTGAAGATGAAGCCAGGGTTCCTGCCAGTTCTGGAAAGAGTCCTGGTGCTCCCCAGAAATACCTTTGAATTGGGGGTTGGGAAAGGAAGAGAAGCAAGGCTGGGATGGTGGGAAGAGAGACACCGGGAAAAATGGCTGATGGAAGAAGAGCAAAGGCAGGGAAGAGAAATGAAGATGACATAGCCTCCAGGCCCCCACCCACCAAGACCCAGGAGTCCAGGTCTCCAGCCCCCTCCTCCCTCAGACCCAGGAGTCCAGGCCACTAGCCCCCTCCTCCCTTAGACCAGGAGTCCAGGCCCCCAGCCCCTCCTCCCTCAGACCCAGGAGTCCAGGCCCCCAGCCCCTCCTCCTTCAGACCCAGGAGTCCAGGCCTCAGCTCCTCCTCCCTCAGGCCCAAAAGTCCATGCCCCCAGCCCCTTCTCACTACTGGATTCAGAAGTTTGGGTACCTGTCAGGCAGAGCGTAGTCCCAAAGAGGCAGAAGAGAATGACTCTGGGGACTCCCATTGCCATTGATGAGCTGGGCCACCTGGGACAGCGCCTCCCACAGTGATGTGCTGCCTGGCTGGTTCTCTCTACTGAGTCCTAAGCATCCCAGCCACCCAGCCTGGCCAGTATTTCTCTGTCCCACCCTCCCTATGTGGGCGGGTCTCTTCCTAGGTAATCGTGATGGAACCAGGATGATTCTCAGTTGCTGGAGACCTGCACTTCTGGGTCTGAGGGAGGAGGGAACTAGAAGTCTGGAACCCTTAATTTTGAATGATTGGTGTCTTGCTGGCCTTCTTCCTACACCCCTCCCCACACTCTGCTCTAGTCTGAAAGTGGCACACATGGTCTTTCGACTTCCCTACTCTCCCCCCACCCCAGCACACACCACCCACACAGCTTCCAATCCTGGGGCCATGTCTCCACACCCAAAGACATACTTGTCATCCCGTCCTCTAACACTTCCCTGACTCCCATCTCCCCACTCCTCCACACATCCTCAGCCTCCAGCACCTCCTTGTCTCTCAGCCCTGATCAAACTAGGCTGGGGTAGCGTCTGTCTCCCCGACCAGGCTGTGAACTCTTCAGGGGTCTCCAGGAATGTCTGAGATACTGTATGAATGAACGAATGAATCAATGAATGAAGACACAGACAAACAGAGAGGCACCAAGAGACAAGTAGGGAGAGACAGACACGAGAGAGAAACAGAGAGAGAGAGAGAGGAAAAGAGGGAGAGCACCTTTGAGGAAGCAGTTACACACTTGATGCAGAAAGACAGACACAGCCTGGTGTGGACAGATGTGAACATGTGGTCACACAGACAAACCCGGGAATCGAGGAAAGACACGACATGCCGCCAGGTGTTTAATAAACATATATTAAACGAAGAAATCAGAAAGATAGAGATATAGCAGACAGCCAGAGGGACACTGTCCTCTGAGGGCACAGACCCATGTGGATGCTCAGACACCCAGCAGATAAGGAGATCCAGAGGAGGCCCCAGCAGCTGGTTGGTGCTGGGGCAGAGACCCCAGGCTACCATCTCCTGGTTTGTCTCACTTCTTGCTGCTTGGAGATGCTGCCTGCTAGGGTCACATTCATCCATTAGCCACAGAGTGGGCATCAGCCACGTGCAGACACCTAGAATCTCAGACCCACATATGGATGGGAGAGTCCAAGTAACGCTGGTGATCAAAAGAGCCTTAGTGATCCCCTCAGATGGACAAAACTTTAGATAGGTCTCTTCCCGACTCTCGGCCCCGGACCACCCTTTTTGTAGAGCCCTTACTTTAGAAAACTTGTACAGTCATCCCTCGGTCTCTGCAGGGGATGGGTTCCAGGGTTCCCATTAATAACAAAATCGAACGATGCTCAAGTCCCTGATACAAATGGCGTCATATTTCCATACAAGCTACACACACACTCCTGTATGCTTTAAATCATCTCTAGATGACTCATAATACCTAATATCATGAAAACAATATGTAAATAGTTGTCATGTCATATTGTTTTCTAGTTCTGCTATTTTTTATTTTTGTTTCAAAATTTTTTTTTATCCAAAGTTGACTGAATCCGTGGAGGTAGGAACTTGTGGATGCAGAACCCCTTGGACACGAAGGGCCAAATATAATTACACATTCTTTCTCTGTCCCTCCACACCCTCTCCCCACCCCACCTTTTTTTTTTTTTTTTTTTTTTTTTGAGATGGAGTCTTGCTCTGTGACCCAGGCTGGAGTGCAGTGGCGAGATCTCAGCTCACTGCAAGCTCTGCCTCCTGGGTTTAAGTGATTCTCCTGCCTCAGCCTCCCAAGTAGCTGGGATTGCAGGCAGGTGCCATCACGACTGGCTAATATTTGTATTTTTGGTAGAGACAGGATTTTGCCATGTTGGCCAGGCTGGTCTCGAATTCCTGACCTCAAGTGATCTGCTCGCCTCGGCCTCCCAAATTGCTGGGATTACAGATGTGAGCCACCACGCCAGGCCTTCTCTGCCCCTTTGAAATGTAGATAAATCTTCTCCTGGTCTCTTGCCAGCATGACAACCCAGCAATGTCTTTTTCAAGGACCTGGGAATTATTCCTTAGAAATCATCAAGGGAGATAGCACCCCTATCTCCCAGTCTCTGTGGGAGGGTAGGAACCCCACTTTGATAACTGACAATCAGCAAACTCAGATGGCGCAATCACAGAGAAAAACATTTGTAGCCTCGGGAATAACTCCAAGTGATTGATGGGCACACCCCATTGGCCCACCTCCCTCTGTTGTCCTCCCGTATTTTTCCATTAATTCACCTAGGGCTTGCACACTCTACCACATTTGTTTCGGTGGAGTTGAGTTCAGTCTCTCTCCGTATTGCCATCACCTTGAATAAAGTCTCCCTTGCCTGTGCAATTTTTCTTTGACAGCAGACACACAACCATTGTGGACACTCACCAGGCTACGCCCTCCCGTATCCCTCCCCTTCCATGAGGCCTCACTTCCCAGAACCTGTTTTGCATCCGAATTATTCTTCCTTCCTGATTCTCCAGTTCCTGCCCCAGGCTCTCAGTGCGGGGGTCTATCCAGGCTGGGGCAAGGTTGTGCTCAGGAACTCTGGAAAGTAGTCTTGCCAGGAAGGAGGATGGGTTTTCTGAAGCCCCACGGAAGGTGGAGGCACTGGAGGTCTTCACAGCAGTTGTCAGTTTCAGGGATTGAGGCTTACAGGACAGGCAGACCAGTCTGGTGAGCATGTGAGCATGTGAGTGGTGTGTGCACTTTTGATTCTGGTATCCTTCAGGTACTTTCCGAGACTTTGAAGTGTCAGCTCCCCGCACCTTTTGGGAGCATCCATCTGGCTGTCCTCATCTGCCTGGTGTCTGAGTGTCTGTTGAATGCCTTAGAATGTTCTCAAGGATCTTCTGTTGCATTCCATCTGTTTCCATGCATAGTTCCATTTCCAATCATGTTTGCAAACATCTGGCCTCTCAAAAAATGTTTCCGTATTTGATTTTCGTAAGCACTTTACTAAATGTGTGTACCTTCTAGGCTTTGTGGCCCAAACGGTTGAGAAGTATCTAGTATTTCTTGCCTTATTTGACATGGTTCCATTAATCAAACATATCATAATTGTAATGTGTTTTAGATGTTATTTCCTAAGTAATGTGGGATATCACTTACTTCCAAATTTCATGTTCTACATAAATGTTCTTCCATACATTATCAGAATTGTGAAATTTTTTTGGAACTCTAGTCATTACCTTGTCAAAAATTGAATCATGCAGATTGTGTGCTAATATGTTATTTTGTTATTTTTATTTTTTGAGACCGAGTCTCACTGTTGCCCAGGCTGGAGTGCAGTGGCGCCATCTTGGCTCACTGGAACCCCAGCCTCCCAGGTTCAAGTGATTCTCCTGCTTCAGCCTCCCGAGTAGCTGGGATCACAGTTGCCTGCCACTGTGCCTGGCGAATTTTTCTATTTTTAGTAGAGACAGGGTTTCTCCATGTTGGCCAGGCTGGTCTCGAACTCCTGACCTCAGATGATCCACCTGCCTCGGCCTCCCAAAGTGCTGGGATCACAGGCATGAGCCACCATACCTGGCCTATTTTTGTTTTGTTTTGAGACAGAGTCGCATTCTGTTGCCAGGCTGGAGTGCAGTGTCATGATCTTGGCTCACTGCAACCTCTACCTCTCGAGTTCAAGCGATTCTCCTGCCTCGGCCTCCCGAGTAGCTGGGATCACAGGCATCTGCCATTGTGCCCAGCTAATTTTTGTATTTTTAGGAGAGACAGGGTTTCACCATGTTGGCCAGGCTGGTCTAGAACTCCTGACCTCAGGTGATCCACCTTCCTCGGTCTTCCAAAGTGCTTGGATTACAGGCATAAGCCACCACATCAGCCTCTTTCTTTTCTTTTCTCTTCTTTTTTTTTTCTTTTTTTTTTTTTTTTTGAGACAGAGTCTTGCTCTGTCACCAGGCTGGAGTGCAGTGGCACAATCTCGGCTCACTACACCCTCCACCTCCTGGGTTCAAGTGATTCTCCTGCCTCAGCCTCCCAAGTAGCTGGGACTACAGGTGCGTGCCACCATGCCCAGCTAATTTTTGTATTTTTAGTAGAGACGGAGTTTCACCATGTTGGCCAGGCTGGTCTCAAACTCCTGACCTCAAGTGATCCACTGGCTTTGGCCTCTCAAAGCATTGAGATAACAGGCATGAGCCACTGCACCCAGCCTAAATGCTCTTATTAAGGTGAATAATTTTTAAGAGTTTAAATTTAAGGGTTTAATATTTAAATATTCACATTTAAAGAGTTTAATATTTAAATTAGGTGGCTGGGTACCTGGATTGACAAAAAGAGCATGTAATTAAGGGATTCATTTATTCTCCATTTTTCCTGTCTTCCAGTTATTTCTTGAAATTTTTTTTCCTGTCTTACACAGAAGTGGAAGGAGTAAATCCATGTTCTGTTCTGTTCTTCTCAGTCATTAATGGATCTGTGCTACATTCTGTGAAATTAGCAGTTGTGGAATTGTTTTCCCCTTCCAACTTTGTTTATCTCAAAAATTCATTCAATGATCCATTTTGTTTCATAATAGCTTTCCATTTTCTGGTCCTAATTATTTGTCTTGATGGATGTCAAATAAGGTTAATATTTTATTTCAGAATTTTAACATCTTACTATAATATGTAGGTAATGAATCACTGAATTTTAATAACAGTTTATTTTTATACTGATGAAATTTCTAAAGCAGTAATAAACAACTGCTATCATAATATAATTAACAGACTTGCATAATACTCTTTCATTTCAACCCACACACATTCTTTGTGGATTAATAATGGTAACTGGGTATTAGTTACAGAGTGATTCATGCCAAGTGAAAGAAATGATTTATTTATTTATTTATTTATTTATGACGGGGTTTCACTCTTGTCACCCAGGCTGGAGTGCAATGTCGCGATCTCAGCTCACTGCAACCTCTGCCTCTCAGGTTCAAGTGATTCTCCTGCCTCGGCCTCCTGAATAGCTGGGATTACAGGCGTCTGCCACCACACCTGGCTAATTTTTTGTGTTTTTAGTAGAGATGGGGTTTCACCTTGTTGGCCAGGTTGGTCTCAAACTCCTGATCTCAGGTGATCCACCTGCCTCGGCCTCCTAAAGTGCCTCCTAAAAATGTGAACCACCACACCTGGCCAGGACTTGTAGATTTAAATGTAGAATATTAGAGCATAGAGTTCAACAATTCCAGTCTGGTAAAGAATCAGATGAAAATACGACTGCAATATGAAATACTGAATATCGACAATGTGCTGACACCATTAGGGACTTAAAAAAATGTTCTGCATATAAGGTGGAAAAGCGGCTCATTGTTTAGAAGCACAAACTATTTTAAATGACATGAAATCAACACATCTTTCCATTTCAAAACCAATGTCTCCTTAGTATATGAAAGTAGAAAGGTAGCTACCAACCCTGTTGGAACAAGACACTTTACTGCCATCTGCTGGAACATAGTTGCAATAATTGTAAATCACTTTTGCAACCAGCAATGGGATACACAATACACGATACTTTTCAAAAAGTTGTTTTCAAAACAGTAAAGATAAAAAAAAAATAGTAAAGATGTCTGTGATATGAATAGCACCTCCTTAGGTGTAGTGCTCTTGTGCAGTGCCCAACATGAGCAACTGTACATGGTGACAGTAGAATCATGGCATCTGCAAAATAAAATCCATTTTACTTTTTCCTTTCCAATCTTTATGGTTTTTTTCTTTTTCTTGCCACATTGCATAGGCTAGAACCCCCAGTACCTGATTGAATAGTATTAACGGGAGTGAACATGCTTGTCTTGCTACTGATATTGCTGTATAGTTGCGTGTGGTTTTTTGTTTGTTTGTTTTTTCCCTCCGCTCTCCTTGTGTGCGTTTTTTTTTTGAGACAGGGTCTCACTCCATTAACCAAGGCTGCAGTGCACTGGCATGATCATGGGTCACTGCAGCTTCAACCTGCTGGGATTAAGCGATCCTCCTTCCTAAGCCTCTTGAGTAGCCGGGACCACAGTTGCGTGCCACTATGCCTGGGTAATCTTTTCCCTCCCCTCCCCTCCCCTTCCCTTCCTTTTTTTTTTTTTTGTGAGACAGAGTCTCACTCTGTTGCTTAGCCTGGAGGGCAGCAATCTTGACTCACTGCAACTTCTGCCTCCCAGGTGCAAGTGATTCTCATGCCTCAGCTTCCCAAGTAGCTAGGACTACAGGTGCATGCCACCACACTCCACTAGTTTTTGTATTTTTAGCAGAGACAGGGTTTCGCCATGTTGCCAGGCTAGTCGCAAACTCCTGGCTTCAAGTGATCCACCCACCTCAGCCTCCCAAAGTGCGGGGATTACAGACATGAGCCACTGTGCCTGACCTAATTTTTTATTTCTTATGGAGATGGAGTCTCACTATTTTGCCCAGGCTGGTCTCAGACTCCTGGGCTCCAGTGATCCTCCTGCCTCAGCCTCTCAAAGTGCTAGGATTACAGGTGTGAGCCACCATGCCCAGCTCTATATAGTCTGAATAACATCTCTGCTCATACTCCTCAGGGTCTATGTCATCCTACTAGGGCTTCCCCATTCTCACCTCTACAGAGGGAAAACATCAGGGCCATCGGCAATGGGCCCTCTTCCTAGCCATGTGAACTCAATGATTCAGGGCCAGCACCTAAGCCAGAGATCCAACTGAATTACTCAGGCCCTAGCTGCTCATCAGGGCAGATAGGCCCAGGTCAAGAGCCATATCCTGGGGACATAGGTAGATGGATCAGGAAGCTGGAGATCAAGTAACCATTAGATACCTCCTAAGTCCTCTGACCACGGTCAATTTTACTACACATCTCTCAGGGAGTCTACTCCAGAAAGGACTGTTTCATCTGTACCTGGTTCCTGATGATATCTTTTGAATCATTAAGTTTGGTTTTGGGCAAAATTGTATGTGTTTACTTTGATAGTTCTGCCAGTTGTCTCAACATATCAGGCAACAGTAAAGAAGCAGATAATCTGTTGGGTAAACACATGAGAAAAAGGGATGTGAGATCCACACGGATTATCTGAATTCCACTGAGTCTGAGCAGTCTCAAGATAATTGGTAGTTGAAACAGGCTGGTAGCTTTCTCCTTTTCTTTTTTTAAAATTTCAATTCAGTTTTATTTATTTTTGTTTACTTATATATTGATTGATTTTTGAGTTAGGGTCTCACTCTGCCACCCAGGTTGGAGTGCAGTGGTACAATCACAGCTCACAACAGCCTTGAATTGCTGGGCTCCAGCGATCCTCCCACCTCAGCCTCCCGAGTAGCTGAGACCACAGCTATGCACCACCACACACCTGGCTAATTTTTAAATTTTTTTGTAGAGACAGGGTTTCACCATGTTGCCTGCCTCAGGCTGGTCTCGAACTCCTGACTTCAGGTGATCCACCCGTCTCGGCCTCCCAAAGTACTGAGATTACAGGTGCAAGCCACCACGCCCAGCCTAACAGAAAAATAGTTTTTAAATAATAGTATATATGTACCAGACACCTCACAGAGTGATTAAACACCTTTCTTTGGCAGCATTTGTGTAGTTTCCAATACAGCTTTAAAATATGTTAGAGTCTGACCAAGGCTCTAAATAAAAGGTGAGAGGTGAATATTTTGAATCAACTTGATATAAGCAATGTTTCACAGGTTAACTTTGAAATATAAGATGACATGGGGCTGGGTGCCATGGTTCATGCCTGTAATCCCAGCATTTGGGAGGCTGAGGCAGGAGGACTGCTTGAGCCCAGGAGCTTGAGGAAAAAAAAAAAAAGAGAGATAACCAGGAATAGTTGAGAAACGTGGTATCATCTAAATAAAGGCGATTTTTCTAAATTTTATTGTAAAAAAATTGAAAGGAGTGAAAGTGTTGAAAAATTAGCTTATTGGCTGGGCGCAGTGGCTCACACCTGTAATCCCAGCACTTCAGGAGGCCGAGGCGGGCACATCACCTGAGGTCAGGAGTTCAAGAGCAGCCTGGCCAACATGGCGAAACCATATCTCTACTATAAATACAAAAATTAGCCAGGCGTGGTGGCCGGCGCCTGTAATCTCAGCTATATGGGAGGCTGAGGCAAGAGAATTGCTTGAACCCAGAAGGTGGAGGTTGCAGTGAGCCAAGATCTCGCCACTGCACTCCAGTCTAGGTGACAGAGGGAGACTCTGTCTCAAAAAAAAAAAAAAATTAGCTCATCGATCATCCATATAGCAATTACCTGGATCAAAATTGGTAACATTTGCCATATTTGCTTATTCTGTATATCTTCTGTGTCAGCTTCTGGTGAGAGGAAATCACAAGCAAAATGTAGGGGCTTAAAACATCAAGCATTTTACCCCTTCCAAATTCTGTGTCTCCCGAGTTGTTCTTCTGATATGGGCTGGCTTGACTGATTTCTGCTGGGCTCTCTCATGTGCTTGTGGTTGGCTGGAGAGTTGGGTGGTGGCTGGGTGACCTAGCATGGTCTCACTCACATGACTGGTAATTGGCTGGCTGTCAGGCTGACCTCAGTCCTCCTCCACACGGCTAGCTTGAACTTTATCACATGGGAGTTGCAATGTTCCAAAGCGGAGCAAAAAAGAGCAACCCCCAATAAACAGGTGCTTTTCACACCTTTGCTTATGTTATGTTTGCTAACATCCCATGTACCATTGGCCAAACCAAGTCACCAGGCTACCCCAGAGTCAGTGCAGAAGAGCACTAACAAAAGGTGTGGATAGAGGGAGGGGAATAATTAGTGGTTAGTCTATCGATCTGTCTGTCTGTATATCTATCTATCTTCTATCCATCCATCCAGCTATTTATCATCATTATCATCTCTATCATCTATGATTTGTCTATTACTGTCAAACCATTAAAAAGCAAGTTGCAGACATCATTTGCTTCACTCCTAAATATAAATTCTGGCATAGGCAAGGGGTCTTTCTCCAATTCAATTCTTCCCTTCTTTTCAGACTATTTTTAAAGGGCTAAACAACTTGAACCTTGGTCATTCATCTCACATTCACACAATAATTGTGACAGTGATAAATAACATGGGGGAAAGACCTACAAGGCCAACTAATTAAAATATTTAAAAACATTAATTTTTACCCACAACGAAATTGTAGGTTTGAGCCACAACATCTAACCAGATTTCTTGGAGAATCTATTTTATTGGTATGACCAGGATAAAAGCACAGCCAGATAAGCTAGATGCAATAAACTAGTCCATTTAGCTAAACTAAATCCTGCCTTTACTTTTACTTTCTGTGCCAGTATTCCAGATATTGGTAATACAGAACCCTATACTATCCATCGGATCAACGCTTATGCTATATTCAGGAAGACAAGACTAGCCTTTCACAGGTCAGATTGCTGTTCTGTTAGGTTGGCTGCTCCCGCGAGGTGGTGTATCTAATAAGACAGTAAACTCACCGTCACATCTTCTTTGCGATTTTAAATGCATGCCTTTTTTGAACAGTGTTGAGTATGATAATTTACCAATCATGAAGCATTCTCAGATGGTGGTGCTGGTAGAGTCAGTGCAGGCAAGAAGGCATATTCACATCTGAAGTAACTATCACTGCTGTAAGTGAAGTAGGGCAGGCAAACCCCAAAACCAGAGCTTAGCCCAGGAGGGTTCTTGGCTTTGCCTAGAAAAGAATCCAAGAGTGTCAAAGAGTGGTGTTAAACAGCAAGTTTTATTGACACAGCAACGTGCAGCAGCAGCAGCAGAGGGGCTGTTCCTTGTAGAGCAGGGTTACCCCAAGGCAGTGTGTCCAGAGCAGCAGCTCAAAGGCAGTTTTGCAGTCATAGTTAGACTCACTTTTAACTACATGCAAATTAAGGGACAGATTATGCAGACATTTCTTGGAAAAGATTGGTAACTTCTAGGTCATTACCATGGAAATGGATGGTAACTTCCGGGTATTGTTACGGCAATGGTAAACTGACATGGCACACTGGTGGGAATGTCTTATGGAAAGCTGTTTTGGCTAGTCCCCAATTTGGTCTGGTGTCTGAGTCCTGCCTCTGGAATCGAGTCCCAACTCCTACCTTATAAAGATACTAACAACAAGGCTGGGTGCAGTGGCTCACGCCTGTAATCTCAGCACTTTGGGAAGCCGAGGCAGGTGGATCACGAAGTCAGAAGGTCGAGACCAGCCTGGCCAACATGATGAAATCCCGTCTCTACGAAAATACAAAAATGAGGCATGATGGTGGGCACTGGTAATCCCAGCTACTCAGGAGGATGAGGCAGGAGAATCACTTGAACCCAGGAGGCAGAGGTTGCAGTGACCCGAGATTGCGCCACTGCACTCTAGCCTGGGCAACAGAGCAAGACTCCATCACCAAAAAAAAAAAAAAAAAAAAACAAAGAACACTGTAAGGGATGTCTTGTGTAATTACCTCGCTATTAGGTAGCTGGCTAGTCTCCTTGAGAAACAGTTCCATATCAAGTGCTCAGGGTCAGCTGCTGGCAGGTTGGGTACTCAGTAATGGTGATAGCTTGATTAGTTTCAGTGAGAGGGAGCATCTGCTTGGTGCCCTCCTGCAGTAATAAGTTTATGCAAGATCTGGTTGTTAAAGAGTCTGGGAGCTCCACCGTCTCTCTCTTGCCATGTGACATACCTGTTCCCCCTTCGTCTTCCACCATGAAGGCCTCACCAGAAGCAGATGCTGACACTATGCTTCTTGTACGGTCTGCAGAACTGTGAGCCAAATAACCTTCTTTCCTTATAAATTACCCAGACTCAGGTATTCCTTTATAGCAATGCAAAACGGACTAACACATAGGCATAGCTTTCATCCGTACCGTCATGGCCACTCTGTTCATGAGATCATTGAATCAGCATGGGGCTGGCTGAGGAGATGAACTAACTTACCTTCACGGGATGAATCATCACTATTGTTAAGAGCCTTCTTTGTGGAGGATTATTTTATTAATTAATTAATTTATTTATTTATTTAGACACAGTTTCACTCTGTTGCCCGGGCTGGAGTGTAGTGGTGCAATCTCAGCTCACTGCAGCCTCGCCTCCCGGGTTCAAGCGATTCTCCTGCCTCAGCCTCTTGAGTAGCTGAGATTATAGGTGTGCACCACCACACCCCGCTAATTTTTGTATTTTTAGTAGAGATGGAGATTCACCATATTGGCCAGGGTGGTTTCAAACTCCTGACCTCAAGTGATTTGCCTGCATTGGCCTTCCAAAGTGCTGGGATTACAGGCATGAGCCACTGCGCCCAGCAAAGGATTATTTTTAGTAGGAATTAGGATGATAAACATATATGCATGCATTTTGTGTGTACGCCCATAAATTTATCCACATACTTCTTCCTAGACCTACTTGACCCTGAACTTCCACTCTTATTCCTTGCAAGATCTTAACCAAACAGAAGGCCACGGGCCATTTCCCAGGAGCCCATGTATATCTGCACATTGGGCCACATCTCAGTCCAATTTAAGTGAAGGGGCCAGGTGTGGTGGCTCAGCTGTAATCCCAGCACTTTGTGAGGCTGAGGCGGTAGGATAGCTTGAGCTCAGGAGTTCAAAATCAATCTGGGCAACATAGGGAGACCCCATCTCTCCAAAGAATTTAAAACAAATTAGCAGGTGTGGTGCACACCTGTAGCCCCAGCTACTTGGGAGGCTGAAATGAAAGGATCACTTGAACCCAAGAGACTGAGGCTGCAGTGAGCCATGATCCCGCCACTGCACTCCAGCCTGGGTAACAGAGAAAGATCTGTTTCCAAAATAAACAAACAAGTGAAGTGAAGATCTCCAATCACAGCTCTGTAGACCAGGATTTACCTTCACCACGGCCTGCAGGACACCTCTGAGTAGTGGTCCTGTAATATGGTAATTCAGGTTCAGCTCCCAAAATACAGCAATCATACAGATCCATCTGTGAGCTGGACCTTTTCTTCCTTAGTTTCCTATGGTAAAATCTCATATGAGGTCATGAATGTGAATTGAGGGGACAACATGGCTGCAACCAAGGTCAATGACGTGAGAGTCTCAACTGTTTGTGTAACTCTTTTGTGCCATCTAGACCTCTTACAATGAATTCACATGTGCCCAAATGACATTATGACTCAGTAGGTAATACCCAACTCATGACAGGTAGTTTTAGTCATATAGATACTTGATGTCCCATGGTCAAAATCACAGACTCTTATTAGCGCTCAGCAGCTGGTTTTCAAATTGAAAGCACTCATATGCGGCATAATAAATGGGCTTACTTCAGAATCTTAGGGGCAGTAATTTTGCTTTTGTATCTTGCCAGAGACTCCACATAATAGCTCCAACTACTATGGATGGAACTGACACCATCAAAGTTGCTGATTCATGTGGCTCAGGGACAGGGAGATTGCATCACAGGCTGCACCTGCTGTAGAGCTCTCACCGGCTTTGAAACTCAGCAGCCTTCAAGTTTATCTGAAAAATGAGTCAGAATAATATTCCAGGCCAGGCATGATGGCTCAAGATGTAATCTCAGCACTTTTGGGATTGCTTGAGGCCAGCCTGGGCGATATAGTGAGAACCTATTTCTTAAAAAGAAAAAAGGAAGGAAGGAAGGAAGGGAGGGAGGCAGGGAGGGGAGCTGAGGTGGGAGGATCTACTTGAGCCAGGCAGGTCAAGGCTACAGTGAGCTGTGATCGTGCCACTGCACTCCAGCATGGGCAATAGAGCTAGACCTTTCTAAAACAAAAACAAAAACCAGCTATAAAAGACACCTGGAACTATTAAAGAAGAAAAGAGAAAAAAAGAACACTGAAGTATGATTAACATATGTATCATATAAATCATATATATATATTATATATACACGCACATCTATATACACCCATCTATCTATTATTTTACCTTATTTTATTTTTGACACGTAGTTTCACTTTGTCGCCCAGGCTGGAGTGCAGCAGTGTGATCTCGGCTCACTGCAACCTCTGCCTCCCGACTTCAAGCGATTCTTCTGCCTCAGCCTCCTGAGTTGCTGAGTAGCTGTGACTACAGGCATGCGCCACCATGCCTAATTTTTTTATTCTTAGTAGAGACAGGGTTACACTATGTTGGCCAGGCTGGTCTTGAACTCTGACCTCAAGTGATCCACCCACCTTGGCCTCCCAAAGTGCTGGGATTCCAGGCGTGAGCTACCACGTCCCACCCTATCTCTCTCTCTCTCTCTCTCTCTCTCTCTCTCTCTCATGTATCTATCTATTGCTTTCAAATGTCAAAGGGGCTTATCAAATTATGTGCCCCTTTATCAGTTTAGGAAGTTTGAGTTGTAATAACTTATTTTTTACCTTAAGGGAGATATTTATGGCATGTCCCAGACAATTGCACTTCTAAAATCTTCACTGATGTGGTAAGCTAGTGAATTTTCATGAGGTTTATCTTCCTCTTTCTGTCACTCATTTGCATTACTATGGTTCCTACAGTGATTGCCACTTCCTGATCACCAGGTCCAATCAGCATGATGTCATTGGTGGAATGAACCAGTGTTATGTTCTTCAGAATATAAAGACAATCAAGACCTCTGGGGTCCATAATACGATGGAGATTAGGACAGCTAACAGGAACCTGGGGCAAGACAGTGCTGCAGTCCTTGCCATGCACACATGAATGGCTTTTGATTCTCCTAAATGTCAGAGATCAAACAAAATACATTTGTCAGATCACTTTTCTTTTTTTTTTTCTTCTACCTGAATCAAAAGGACATTTGTCAGATCACTAAGCACATACTAAGAACTAAAAACTAGGTTGGTCAAGTCCAGTAAAGGCATCACATCTGACATAGCAGCTGAAATTGAAGCTGTTATTTGGTTACATTTAAAGTAGTCACTATGAATTAGCTTTGGCCACATAATCAGTGATATGGATTGGCTGTGTCCCTACCCAAATCTCATCTTGAATTATAGCTCCCATAATTCCCACATGTTGTGGGAGGGACCCAGTGAGAGAGAATTGAATTACTGAGGTGGTTTCCACCATACTGTTCTCGTGGTAGGGAATAAGCATCCTGAGAGCTGGTGGTTTTATAAGGGGAAACTCCTTTTGCTTGGCTCTCATTCTGTCTTTGCCAGCTGCCATGTAAGACATCCCTTTGTTCTCTCTTGTTCTTCTGCCATATTTGTGAGGCCTCCCCAGGCATGTGGAACTGTGAGTCCACTAAACCTGTTTTTCTTTATAAGTTACCCAGTCTCGGGTATATCTTTATCAGCAGCATGAAAGCAGACTCATACAATAGATAACCCCCAAACACAGAGCCTTGAAATTACAAGTATTATTTCTCATAATTCTGGGGGCTTTCTGAGCATTTCTTTTGCTCTGGGCTGGTATGACTGCAGCTGGATAGTATAGTCAGGCCTCACTCAAATTTCTAAAGGTTGGTTGGTTATTGTGGAGGGGGCATGAGGATAATTTGACCTTATGTTTCTCATCATCCCCTAGTCTAGTTCAGATTTGTTTGAACCCACGGGAGTTGGGTTCGAAATGCAACAAGAAAGCAGTTTCCATTCAGTGAGTGTTTTTCAAACCTCTATACATGTCACATTTACCAATGACCCAAAGAAAATCAAATGTACATACCCAGCTTCAAGGAGTGGAGAAACTGGCTCCACCTTTGAAGGAAGAGCTGCAAAGTCATGTTGCAAAGAGTATACAACACAGGAATGGGAAGAATTTGTGGATTTTTTCAATCTACCACAACCACTAGCTTCAGTCATGCAGGTTTTTTGCAGGGGCCAGGTGAAATGAATGGGGATATGATAGGGAAAAATAATCCTGCATCCTCTAACTTTTTGATGATGCTGCAATCTCTGCAGTTCCTCTCATGACACATTATTGAATTTCAAGAGTTTCTGCTTGACCCTTTATACCATAAGGACTCTCAGTTCATAAGTTAGGAAGCCACTATAATGAGTTCTACCAGAAGATAAGCATCTCTATCCCAATATATGTTAAAGGGTAGAGGAAAACAACCATAGGGTGAGTTCACAGACTCACTGTGAGATCAGACTTGGGCCAAACCTGGTAAGTAATCAAGCTCGAAATCCTATCTCACAAGGCTCTAGAGGGTCTCTCCTGGAAACAGTCCTCTTAGCTTACATTCCCTACAGGGAGGACCCGGAGAAGTTTCTGTGCTATTATTTTATCAGCAGGTACAATTCCAGGGATGCAGGAGTGAGAGAAAAGTGTAGTGTGATAGGGAACTGGGGAACGCTTGCATGAAGGTCTTACTGAGCTAGCCACTGCTTGCTATCACGTGTGATTGATTGCTTAATTTTGAATTTTAAGACCACCTATCTGAGGAGAAGAAGGGAGGTAAATTTATCCATTGGCTCCTATCACTTATTCATGAAAGGTTTGTCCCAGAGAGTACTAATTCCACTGTACTTCCAGGTCATGTGTGGAGTTTAATGGGTTCTGTAACGTCTCATGCATCAGCATCAACAGGAAAGCCTTAGGGCTTGAGACAAGTAGTGCCCATTGCAGGCATGAGGTCAGGCTCTGCTGTTGCTTGTGCCCATGTGGAGTTGGTCTGAGTTCATGCAGAAATGTTGCTGCTGCAGTGAATCAAGAGAAACAAGTTTCCAGAGGCCCCAGGCACAGGTGAGGCTGAGAGGATCTGAAGTGACACATACGATGTGTCTGAACTCTTTCCTAATTCAACTCTTTGCATGCAATTATCTGAGCCTGGTGATGACTAGAATTTAAATGCTAAACTACTGATGCTGTATCATTAATGACTAATTGTCTATTATTAAAAGTTTCTATCTCTTCTTGTCAAATCTTTAAGTTATAGCTTTCTAGGAAATTGACCATTTCATGTTTTCAAATTTATTCTAATTCAAAAAATATTTTCTATTCTTGTGTAGTCTTTTTCTTTCTTAATATTATTTGTGCCAGTTCTCTTTTTTATTCATCTTGTAAAATAATCTCTTTTTTTTTTCAACAACATGTTTCTCCATGAAGGCCTAATAATCTCTTTTTAATTATCTCAGAAGCGGATCACTTCAAATAAGCAGTTGTGGGCATTTAGCCTCTGTTCCATCAGTGTTTTCTATTTCTTTAACTTGTGCTTATTGTTGACTTCAACCAACTTGCTTTGTATTTATTCTGTTATTCTGTTTTCTAACTTCAAGTTGGACACAGGCTTTAATCTTCATTCTTTTCATTTTTCCCTCCGTCTTTTTTTTTTTTTTTTTTTGAGATGGAGTTGTGCTCTTGATACCCAGGCTGGAGTGCAGTGGCGTGGTCTCAGCTTACTGCTACCTCCACTCCCAGGGTTCAAGTGATTCTCTTGCCTCAGCCTCCTGAGTAGCTGGGATTAGAAGTGCCTGCTACTATGCCAGGCTAGTTTTTGTATTTTTAGTAGAGAAGGGGTTTCACTATGTTGGCCAAGCTGGTCTCAAACTTCTGACCTCAGGTGATCTGCCCACCTTGGCCTCTGCAAGTGCTGGGATTACAGGTGTGAGCCACCTTTTCCCTTCTTTTGAACTTATTTTTGTCATATTGTGTACCCAATAAATTTAATACCTAAAGTTTTTTAAACAACTTTTTATTTTCAAATAGTTCAACTCACAAGAAGTTTCAAAAATAGCATAGAGAGTTCACATATATCTTTACCCAGTTTCCCCAATGATAATACCTTACACAATCATAGTACATTGTCTGAACCAGGAAACTGCTGCTGGTATAATATCTATTATTAACCCAGGCACATGCCATATATGCATACATTATATATATTTTGTTTACTGCATGTATTATATATATTATACAAATGTATATAATGTACTGTATTATGTGACCGGTAGTAGTCTGGCTTGATAGTTTTTCTTTTTCCTTTTATTAACATAGAATCCTAAATTTCTTGGTGTTCTAGTCCTGTTATTTGTTGCTTCTGCTGCTGTAATTTAGGGTGGCTTATGTTAAATTTGGGGTTATTTGTAAATATTCCTCAAGGTGTGAATGGAAGTTACATCCTTCTGGATAGTTTCCTTGATGGTTGCTCCATGCTTGTGTTCCTTGGCTTGTAGTAGCATAACTCCAACCTTCACGTGACATTCTCCCTGTCTGCACATTTCCTCTTTCTAAAATTATTTTAACTTTTTATTTATTTATTTTTTTGAGACGGAGTCTTGCTCTGTCACCCAGGCTGGAGTGGCGCAATCTCGGTTCACTGCAACCTCTGATTCCCAGGTTCAAGCAATTCTCCTGCCTCAGCCTCCCAAGTAGTTGGAATTACAGGCGCCCGCCACCATGCCCAGTTAATTTTTGTATTTTTAGTAGAGACGGGGTTTCACCATATTAGCCAGGCTGGTCTCGAACTCCTGATCTCAAGTGATCCACCTGCCTCGGCCTCCGAAAGTGCTGGATTACAGGAAAGAGCCACCACACCTGGCCACATTTCTCCTTGCGCAGGGGCCATGCTAATCTTCTCTGTATCGTTCCAATTTTAGTATATGTGCTGCCGAAGCGAGCACGACATTTCTCATTTTAAAAATAAAACCTCTAACCTTTTCTTTGTTCTTCAGACATACCAAACAGCCCCTGGTCTGCATGTATACCCCAGTGCAATTCTTTCTACTCAACTAAATTTTTTTTTTTTTTTTTTTTTTAAGATGGGGTTTCACCATGATGGCCAGGCTGGTCTTGAACTCCTGACCTCAGGTGATCCACCCACCTTGGCCTCCCAAAGTGCTAGGATTACAGGCGTGAGCCACCGCACCCGGCCCACTAAATTGTTTTAATTTCAGACATTAGTCTATATTTTATTTGACTTTGACATACTAAAAGATATACATTCAGTAAGTCACAAAGCATCATATGTCAGTTGTAGCCTCATAACCATTCAAAGTGTCACAGACATACACCCAGTCCTGTCATATGCACTCTCTCTCTCTAAAACACATAGTATCTGTCACATACCACAGAGACATATCCCTGCCCTGATAATCATATACACACCTACATGTACTCAATGTCTATAACACACAGACCATCCACTCCAGACCTGTCACTCATATGCATGCAATATGTTATGTACAGTCACAAAGACACTCTGGAACTGTTATATGCACAGGTACTCACACACAACTGTGTCAGCATAGTCCCAGAGACACATGTACTGACTAGTCAGATGCTCAAGACACATACACATACAGAATTCTCTTTCTTACAGACACACACGCACACACACAGAAAGCCAGATTGACTTGTCTAACCTAAAGGTGCCCTCACACATAGTATCTGTCAGACTGCATGTGCCATGATTCACATGTAGATAAGAACTTTCACAGTCATGCAAATATATTTTGGCCCTGTCACTTCCAGACACACACAAAACATGCACATTCACAAACCTTCTACATAATGTCACAGAGACCCATCTGGCTCTGTAACACGCACAGGTGCTAACTTTTCACATACTGTCATATACTGTCAAACTCATACAAGCTACCAGCCAACAAACATGCACAATGCCTGTCACACACAGTCACAGAGACATATCCTGACTTGTCACATTCCTGGTCACACACACACACTCATACCACATAATCACAGAGATACACCTGAGACCTGTCACATATCATGGGACACATTCATGCCATCATAAAAATACACCGCAGCTGTCATACTACATACTAACCCACACGCTTGTGTCACAGTCACAGAGTTTATCCCAGTCCTGTCATACACCAAGCACTTTCTTCTCTTTCACGCATACACACAGTCTGTAATACAGTCAGAGAAACACACCTGCTTTGTCATGAGCACACAAGCGGTCATGAAGACATACCCTGGCCATTTCATGTGGACAGATGCGCACACACACACACACACATACACACCCCATTCCATGTGTCACAAGACATCCCGGCCCGTTCATGCGCATTCTCATGCAGACACAACATCACCACCCGAAAGGTAGGGCACATCCTTGCTTCTATTACGCACACAATATTGACACACATCCCCTACCCTATGTCCGTCATCACCATGGACGGTGCATCACACGCGACCAGGGCGACGCCCGACCCTGTTTTGCCCACCCTTCCCTCTTCACACCCAGCCACACTGTCAACTTCTTCAGCTGCTCGCATTCGCCTCACTGCCTCTCCCACCGTCACCCGCACTGCCGACTGGGTCACGAGTTCGCAAAGCCCTCTTCGCCTCGCCCTGCTTCAATGTCTCCTTCCGAAATTACCTGCTTACACGCGGAGTCCAAGAACCACTGGGATGCGCAAAGCGCCTCAGAAATCCACGGTCATTCGGCCCGGTGGCCTGTGGGAATTGCAGTCCAGGGCTGGAAACGCAGGAGACGCCGGAAACCCAAGTGTCTTGGGACCGCACGGCCCGGGGGTTTCCGGAAGTTGTAGTTGGTGCTCTGAGTGCGCAGGCGCGGGCACACAGCAGGGCGCATATATCGAAGGGCGAGAGAGGTGAGAGGCAATAAATTGATTATGGAAACAGATAACGTACTTCTTTTTCAGTTATCAAATTTTAAAAACAAAAAACGTAGGTGGTACACAATATTGTTGAGAATGTGGGGAAATGAGAACTTTCATATATGGTTGGTGGAAATGACTGTAGCTTTTTTACAGTTTTGTGTAGTAGCATTAACAAAGCGTGAAAGCAAACCCTAAGCAACCAGCATTTTTACATACAAGAATCTAGCCTACGAAAATGCTGGCATGAAAGACGAAGATGTGGGTACAGTAATGCTTACCAAAGCCGTGTTTGTAGAACTGAAGAATTGAAATCAATCTCTGTTCGTTTTTTGAGATATTGTTAGTCTGTGCTAGCCAATATGGTAACTATTTGTGGCTATTTAAATTTATTAAAATTAAATAAAGTTTAAAATTCAGTTTCTTACTGACACTAGCCATGTTTCAAAGGCTCATTAGCCAAGACAGCTAGTGGCTACTGTATTGGACAAGATGGATATAAACATTTCTAGTATCATAGAAAGTTATATTAGACAGTACTGGTCTAGGTAATAATTCAACATTAAAAAGAATGAATTAAATCTGTAACTGACATGAAAGGAAGTAGAATAATGTGTTTCAAGTGGAAAGGGCAAATGGCAGAATTATATGGATTGCATGATTCCCTTTCTGTATAAAGTAGCTGTGTCTTTATACATACATTCAGTGTACAGAAAAATCTAGAATACCTGAAAATATTAACTTTGGTCATTTCTGTAGATAGGGAATGAGTAGGGGGACACTTTCATTTCTGACATTATTTATCATCAGTTTTTTGAATATTTAAAAACTGCAACAATTAACTGAATGTCGCTAAATCCAAATAAATATTTTTATTATTTTGAAAGATTTTTGGCTGCTTTCTACTATTGTAGTGACTTACTCTTTGTTGAAATACTGAACTACTTTAATTTAAAAGACCTCCCTCATTTCTGTTTTATCTCCTCGCTGAAAAGCATTAGAACACCATACCACATTGAATGCACCTGATATGGTCTGAAAAGCATTAGAACATGGAATTACCTGAGTGACTAAAAAGTAAAACAATGAGGACTGTTAATGGCATCAGAAAAAGTGAAACCAGTTGGATCAATGTAAAATCCCAACGTAAGTATTTTTAAAAACATTTTTCCTTTTACTTTGTAATGTCAAAAGCAATGCATGTTTATTACATAAAATAAGAATACAGATCAAGTGCAATAACAGAAAAGATCCCTATAACCCATGGAGTGGCTGAAAATGAATGATTGCTAATGGGTATGGGTGTCTTTTTGGGGCAATGAAAATGCTCTAAAATTGATTGTGATGATGGCTGCATAGCTCCTTGAATAAACTAGAAACTACTGAATTCGGCCTGGTGTGGTGGCTCACACTGTAATTTTAGCACTTTGGGAGGGTGAGGCAGGCGGATCACCTGAGGTTAGGAGTTCAAGAGCAGCCTGGCCAACATGGTGAAACCCCATCTCTACTAAAGATTACAAAAATTAGCTCGGCATGGTGGCGGACACCTGTAATCCCAGCTACTCGGGAGGCTGAGGCAGGAGAGTCGCTTGAACCCAGGAGGCAGAGGTTGCAGTGAGCCGAGATTGCAGCATTGCACTCCAGCCTGGGCAATAAGAACAAAACTCTGTCTCAAAGGAAAAAAAAAAAAAGTGCTTGCTTCAGCAGCACGTACACTAAAAATTGGAACGAAAAAGAGAAGATTAGCATGGCCCCTGTGAAAGGATGATGCGCAATATAAAAAAGAAAAAAAATTACTGAATTTTATAAAAATCAGTGAACTGTGGAGTATATGAATTATATCTCAGTAAAGATATTACATAAAAACAATCATCTGTGTTAACTAGTTAACCACCTGGAAAAATAAAGTAACTTCCATCTCTCATACATTAAAAAAAATAAAGTTTACAACATGTATAACTTAAAAGTAGACTACAAGAGTACTTATCAAATTACAAATTGATGTGATTATAATTTTGGTGTGTAGGCATGACAGCTAAAACACAAATTATGAAGTAAATAGTTAACAAATTATAGAAAATATAAAGTAGGTTTCAGCAAACTTCCCTCCCTCAAATTTAAGTAGCAAATAAACTAAGGGAAAATATTTTAGATACAACCAACAGATAATCAATAAACTTAAAACAAATCAACATATAGATAAATACAAAAATGTATAGAAATAGATAAAGAATATAGACTCTTAAAAGGAAAAGTTGAAAATGACCAATAAATATTTGAAAGCATGTCTAAGCTTATGAGAAATAAAAGATATGGAAATATTATACAAATAAAATGTTATCATTGGTCTAAGGACTAGGAAAGAGTCAAAAGAATTGTAAATTTTAAGAAGATACTGATTCACAATATTTTTGGTGGGAGGAATACACTTACAACATTTCTGGAGTCATTTTACATAAATATTTAAGAGAAGCATCTCTTTTTAATTCAGGAATCCATTTCTAGAAATGTAGTTCATGAAAATTACTGAAGCAGTGAAAAATGTATAAAACATTCTTTATAGCAGTGGTACCCAACCTTTTTGGCACCAGAAACCAGTTTTGTGGAAGACAGTTTTTCCACAGATGGGAAGTTGAGGATGGTTTCAGGATGATAGAAGCACATTAGATTTATTGTGCACTTTATTTCTATTATTATTACATTGTAAATTGTACAACGTGCCATAATGCAGAATAAGTGTGAGCCCTGAGCTCGTTTTCCTGCAGCTAGACTGTCCCATTTGGGGGTGCTGGGAAACAGTGAGAGATAAGCAGATGTTAGAGTCTCATAAAGAGTGTGCAACCGACATCCGTCACATTGCAGTTCACAATAGGGCTTGTGCTCCTATGAGAATCTAATGCCATTACTGATCTGACAGGAGGTGGTGCTTAAGCAGTAATGCAAGCAGTGGGGAGTGGCTGTAAATACAGATGAAGTTTTGCTCACTTTCCCACCGTTCACTTCTTGCTGTGTGGCCCATTTCCTAACAGGCCATAGACCACTGCCCATCTGTGGCCCAGGGACTTGGAACCCTGGTCTACAGGAAATTAGTTAAAACAGCAAAAAATCTAAAGAAAAAACAAAAATATACAGGTAAATTAAATTTGATACTCCATAAAATAAGTAACAAGGGAGCCATTAATATGATAATGTACAATTACCTTGCCCAAAATAGAAGAATATTAATAAGTTATTAAGAAAAGAAAAATACAGGTTAGATGAGAATATGCAAGGGGTGCTTATAATTTTCGGAAAAAAGATACACAAGGATAAACATTGAAAATTTTAGTATTTTAATAGTTATATTCTAAAACTAATCACTAGCTAATTTTAGCAAATAAACATTTTTAAGCTCAGTTTTCTCACCTTTCAATGGGATAATTACTACCATCATCTGGATTTTTTTTAACAGAATAGTGACTAAGCCCCAAGACATTGAAACACAACCATCTCAGGTCAAAGCCTTATCTTACCATTTTAATAGCTGGGAGAACATGGGCAAGCATTTAGAAATTTGTGTGTGTTTCATTTATTCTCCTTGGCATGATCCAGTAGAACAATGATACCATATACAGTTTTTTCTTGGCGGGGTTGTGGGGGAGCTTTTTGTTTTTACTTGAATTAATTAATTCCTATGAATCATGTGTCAATGGATCTGGCATACAGGAAGCTTGTATCTTCTTCAGGCTCCTGGACCAAAATTGTGATTCTGTCATGAATGTAGAAGGAGATAGCTGTTGGGTAGGATACCACCAGTGATTGTCATGCTGGGCAAAATATCCTTCACAGTTGAGGGAAAGAGAAAGACATCTAGATTTGCAGCGGGTCAGTAATTATGCCAATCATCTAAGCTGTCTCAGAGAACTCTTAGAGGGGGAAATCCAGCCAAATGGTATTTGTGAATCAGAACTAAGCTGTCACAGAAGAGGAAATGAAGTGGACACCAGAAAGTGATGCTTCCACCCCTTTGATCCTCTATCCTTTCCTCTCAAAGTCTTCAAGCACTTTCCCCTCTCCAGGCCTTTGCTTTCGGAATTCTCTATTCCCTTAAGCCTTTGCCCTCAGCACTCATTCTCTTCTTTGTCTTTCTTTCTCTCTCTCTCTCTCTCTCTTTCTCTCTCTGACAGAGTTTTCCTCTTATTGTCCAGGCTGGAGTGCAATGGCAAGACTTCAGCTCACTGCAACCTCTGCCTCCCGGATTCAAGCAATTCTTCTGCCTCAGCCTCTCAAGTAGCTGGGATTACAGGCATGCGCCACTACCCTCAGCTAATTTTGTATTTTTACTAGAGATGAGGTTTCTCCATATTGGTCAGGCTGGTCTCAAACTCCCGACCTCAGGTGATCTGCCCTCCTCAGCATCCCAAAGTTCTGGGATTACAGGCGTGAGTGTCATTTGCGTGAGTGAATGAGCTAAGAGTAAGAATGGCTTTTGCATTTTTAAGAGTTTAAAAAAAGATTAATAGCATTTTGTGACTGCAGAATAATGAGATTCAATAATCTGATGTCACACCTCAAGGAACTAGAGAAACAAGAACAAATCAAACTGAAACCCAGCAAAAGAAGGAAAGAACTAAATGAAATTGCAACAAAAAATACAAAAGATAAATGAAACAAAAGCTGGTTCTTTGAAAAGATAAATAAAATTGATAGATCATTAGCAAGATTACCAAGTAAAGAAGAAAGAAAAATCCAAAGAAGCTCAATTAGAAATGAAATGGGAGATATTACAACTGACACCACAGAAAAACAAAAGATTATTTAAGACTACTCTACAACGACAGCAAAAGAAATTCCAGGACCAGACAGATTCACAGCTGAATTCTACCAGATATTCAAAGAAGAATTGGTCCCAATCCTATTGACACTATTTCACAAGATAGAGAAAGAGGGACTCCTCCCTAAATCATTATTTGAAGCCAATATCATCCTAATATCAAAACCAGGAAAGAACATAACCAAAAAAGAAAACTATAGACCAACATCCTGGATGAACATAGATGCAGAAATCCTTAACACAATACTAGCTAACTGAATCCAACAACATATCAAAAAAATAACACACCATGATCAAATGGGTTTCATACCAGGAATGCAGGGATGGTTAAACATAGGCAAGTCAATAAATGTGATGCACCACATAAACAGAATTAAAAGCAAAAATCACATGATCCTCTCAATAGACACAGAAAAAGCATTCAACAGAATCCAGCATCCCTTTATAATTAAAATTCTCAGCAAAATCAGAATACAAGGGACATACCTCAATGTAATAAAAGCCATCTATGACAAACGCATAGCCAACATAATACTGAATGGGAAAAAGTTGAAAGCATTCTCTCTGAGAACTGGAACAAGACAAGGATGCCCACTCCCACCATTTTTCTTCAACATAGTATTGAGTGTCCTAGCCAGAGCAATCAGACAAGAGAAAGAAATAAAGGGCATCCAAATTGGTAAAGAGGAAGTCAAATCTGTTGCTGTTTGCGATAATATGATTGTTTACCTAGAAAACAATCCACCAGAAAGCTCCTAGAACTGATAAAAGAATCCAGCAGTTTCTGGATACAAAATTAATGTACACAAATCAGTAACTCTTCTATACACCAACAGCGACCAAGCTGAGAACCAAATCAAGAACTCAACACCTTTTACAATATCTGCAAAAATAAATTGAAATAAAGTACTTAGGAATATACCTAAGCAAGGAGGTGAAAGACCTCTACAAGGAAACTTCAAAACATTGCTGAAAGAAATCATAGACAACACAAACAAATGGAAACAAATTCCATGCTCATGGATGGGTAGAATCAATATTGTAAAAATGACCATACTGCCAAAAGCAACCTACAAATTCAATGCAATTTCCATCAAAATACTGCCATCATTCTTCACAGAACTAGAAAAAAACAGTCCTAAAATTCATATGATCTCAAACTGTAAGGCCATAGTCACCAAAACAGCGTGGTACTGATATTAAAATAGGCACATAGACCAATGGAACAGAATAGAGAATCCAGAAATAAACCTAAATACAGCCAACTGATCTTTGACAAAGCAAACAAAAATATAAAGTGGGGAAAGGACACCCTATTCAACAAATGGTGCTAGGATAACTGGCTAGCCACATGTAGAAGAATGAAACTGGATCCTCATCTCTCACCTCATACAAAAATCAACTGAAAATGGATCAAGTACTTAAATCTAAGATCTGAAATTGTAAAAATTCTAGAGGGTATCATTGGAAAACCCTTGTAGACATTGGCTTAGGAAAGGATTTCATGACCAAGAAGCTAAAAGTAAATGCATTGAAAACAAAGATAAATAGCTGGGACTTAATTAAACTAAAGAGCTTTTGCACAGCAAAAGGAACAGTCAACAGAGTAAACAAACCACAGGGCAGGAGAAAATTTTCACAATCTATACATCTGACAAAGGACTAACATCCCAAATCTACAAAGAACTCAAACAAATTAGCAAGGAAAAGCAAACAGTCCCATCAAAAAGTGGGCTAAGGACATGAATAGTCAGTTCACAAAAGAAGATACACAAATGGCCAACAAGCATATGAAACCATGCTTAACATCACTAACAATCAGGGAAATACAAATCAAAACCACAGTGTGATACCATCTTAGTCCTGCAAGAATGGCCATAATAAAAAAATTTTTTAAATGCTGCCATGGATGCAGTGAACAGGGAACACTTTTACACTGCTGGTGGGAATGTAAGCTAGTACAACCACTATGGAAAACAGTGTGGCAATTCCTTAAAGAACTAAAAGTAGAACTACTATTTCATCTAGCAATCCCACTACTGGGTATCTAGAGGAAAAGAAGTCATTATACGAAAAAGATACTTGCACATGCATATTTACAGCAGCAGAATTCACAATTGCAAAAATTTGGAACAAGTCAAATGCCCATCAATCAATGAGTGGATAAAGACACTGTAGTATATGTATACAGTAGAATACTACTCAGTCATAAAAAGGAATTAATTAATGGCATTCGCCTGGATAACACTGAAGACTATACTTCTTTTCTTTTTGAGATGGAGTTTCACTCTTGTCACCCAGGCTGTAGAGCAATGGAGTGGTCTTGGCTCACTGCAACCTCCACCTCTTGGGTTCAGGTGATTCTCCTGCCTCAGCCTCCCCAATGGCTGAGATTGTAGGCATCCACCACCATGCCCAGCTGATTTTTGTATTTTTAGTAGAGATTGGGTTTCATCATGTTGGCCAGGCTGGTCTCGAATTCTTGACCTCAGGTGATTCACCTGCCTCATCTTCCCAAAGTGCTAGGTTTATAGGTGTGAGCCACTGTGCCCAGCCTGGAGACTATTATTCTAAGTGAAGCAACTCAGGAGTGGAAAAATAAGCATCGTATGTTCTCACTCATAAGTGGGAGCTAAGCTGTGAGGATGCAAAGGCATAACAATGACACAATGGACTTTGGGGACTCGGGGTAAACAGCGGGAAGGGGATAAGGAATAAAAGACTAAAAATTGGGTGCCATGTATACAGCTCAGGTGATGGGTGCACCAAAATCTCACAAATCACCACTAAAGAAGTTACTCAGGTAACCAAACACCACCCATTCCCCAATAACCCATGGAAATAAAAAATTTTAAAAAACCAAAGACCCCCAAAATACTCAAAGTAGTACTTGTAGGAGTCATTGAGCAAGTAACATGGGAAGAGAGGAGGCTGCTTCCACCAGTGGTTTGGAGGTGGAGCAGATGCTGGTGATAATGAAGTTCCAGATGAAAAATGGGAGTGGATGCCGAGAGTTCAAGGATCCTGCAGATGAGGACTCAGACCCATGATACTGGATGATGGGAATCAACCAGGGTAGCGACCTCAGCTGAGGCAGGGAAAAAGTTGGGATCCAAGTGCCATAGTCTTTTCTTGATAAGCACGAGAGACCAGGAGATGAGAGATGGCAGAGCGTGAGAGAGGTGATAAACACAGGCATAAAGTCAGAAACCATCCTATGAACATAAACAGGTCCACGCAGAGTCCCACACACCGAATCGGACAAACTCCCTCACAGCAAGACACACCCATCTGTTCAATTGCCAGGCACTGTTCCAGGCGCTCACACCCTGGTAAACTGGTGGTGTCGCTCAGGTCATTTCCAAGTACCCTACCCCGGATTCCCCTGCTTGCTCGGGTCTAACTCCCCAGACACCCCAGTCCCATCTCCGCCTGTTCTAGACTCCAGAATGCGTTACTCAGCGAAGGCTGAGAACCTTTTAATTCGCTCTCAGTCAACACCAAAGACCCTCAAGCAAAGGCTAAAGCTCCCTGTCGTCTTCGGAAAAATCGCTTTTCACAGAGGAAGCCGAGTTGCGTGCTGGGAGCATCCCTGCTCTCCCAGTTTCAACTTGCAGGGACTTGCCGGCTGTGGACTACATTTCCCAGAAGTTTCCGGGACAAAGGTCTTTAAGGGGCGGGGCGAGCTTGCCTGCCGGAAGCACTCCGCGTGGCTCAAGCCCCCAGCCTGCGAGCATTTCCCGGTTCTTGTTTCCCAACAGCCTCTGGGTCCATTTCCGGTGTCCTCAAGGTTCTTGGATTCTGCGTGGTAAGTTGGCCGAGTGCGTAGAAGTAATCAGTCTGGGTGAGGCTGGGAGGGCTCGGCGGGCTTTACTGGGACCAGATTGGAAGCGGCAGTGAGGGTGGGGGTGGTATCGGGGGCGCTGGGTCAGGGGAGGGCCGGGTCACGGACAGGGCGTGTCGTGTTCGGATCCTCGAGCCTGTGTGCTAAGCGAGCAGCCGAGGGATAGTGTGTCTCAGACGGCGTGGCAGAGCCGGGGCGTGTCTCCGCGGAGGTGGGTGCAGTTGTGAATGTGTGATTGGGTGACGGGGTGCGTGGCCGTATTTGTGTGATTTGCTTTGACCAAATGCTCTAGGTTCCCTTTAGCCTGTCTTTGGGCCTGTCACAGTTAGATGACCGCAAGAAAGAAGTCTATGCTAAGCCCCAGAATGAACGTTTCAAGCAAGAAGGATGAGAAGTTTAGATGTGGAAGTGTCCTCGCGACAGGCTCTTGACTGGGGAAGTTCTAGAGGTAGGATTCCAGTAAAGGCCCCTCTGCGAGCTCTTTGTGACGAAATACGTGTTTCAGAGCCATTGCAACCAGACCGCTGTCCCCAAGAATTGCCCTCAACACGGAGACAGACTCTAGTCTCCCTTTTCGTTCCTTTTGGTTATGTGTGGATGGAGGCAGAAGTGGCCCTAGAGGAGGTTTTGTTCTCGTTTTGTCTTTTTAAATTAAGTCTGTGGTGTGCTAGAAATGCTGATGTCTTATGTTACTGTTTTTCTGCAGTGCTGCGAGGTTGCCAGATTTCTGGATTTCTAAGGAGCTTGAAGAGGAGAAAAGGATTTTTGCATATTTAGAAATCAAGATTTGGGTGAGTTTTTTATACGTACAATTTTTTATACATATGCATTCAATTACCTTTGCTTCTAGGTCATGAGAACTTTTTCTTTCCTTCGCCTGAAATACCTTGACTGGGTCTTCCCAGTCAAATAACCCGCCATGCTGGTACATATTTCCTCCCAATTACCCTGTATTGTTCTCCTCAATTCTTACCCACCTGTTTGTATGCCAAATTGTTCGAATTCTTCAGTGCATTATGATGGTATAGAAAGGCACCTCTTGTAGATTGCTGTTAGAGCTTTATTTTTGGACTGTGATTATTTGAAGAGATTAGTAATTAGATGGTGTCATATACAGGCTATTTTTTTCATCTTTTCTGTAGTCATTATTAAACATTTTTTATTTTTTTTATTTTTTTAGAGATAGGGTCTCACTCTATTGCCCAGGCTGAGTGCAGTAGTACAGTTATAGCTCACTGCAACCTTGAACTCCTGGGCTCAAGTGTTCCTCTGGCCTTGGCCTCCCCAAGTGCTGGGATTGCAGTGTGAGCCACCACGCCTGGCCCATAGTCATGATTCTTAAAGCAAGGCAAGGTGTGAGGGATTTTAAGTAAGGGAACATTTCTGGCAGTATATGACAATGTTTTCTGCTTTGTGAGGCTTTTAGTGGTGGAAATATGATTGAGCTTTGAGCGTAGAGATTTGTGATTTGCACCAAGAGTGGGGACCTTCAGATAATCTTTGGGTAGAAGTCTGTAACATTGCCAAGCATGAGTTGTTTCAAGTCCAGCTTTGTGTGGCATGTAAGAAGCTGTCTTGTGTTGTAGTTAAAATTAAGGCTCTGGATCTAAAGTATCTGAATTCAAATCCTGGCTCTGCCTGTTGGTAGCTGTGTGAACTTAGACAATTGATTCGGACCCTCTGTGATACATCTATAAAATAGGGACAGAATAGTAGCTACCTAATGGAGGTGTGATGAAGTAAGATGAGTTATTATGTATGAAGCTTTCTAGAGCAGTGCCATCCCCATGATAGGGGCTTACTGAATATTGAGTTGCTATTACGGAATATTGAGTTCCTGTTACTGGACTTTTCTGGATTATTTCCCGTCAAGTTTTTATAGATTAGAGTAATAGAAATGTGAAGTTGATTGTGATGGGTGCTTGCAGATTTTTTTTAAAAGTGACCAGATGCTCAAATGATCTCAGACAGGAAAACTTTTTTTTTTGAGGCAGGGTCTTGGTGTTTTGCCTAGGCTGGAGTGCAGTGGCATGATTGTGGCTCACTGCAGCCTTGGCCTCCCAGGCTCAAGGTATCCTCCCGCCTCAGCCTCCTGAGTACCTGGGACTACAGGTACGTGCCATGAAGCCCTGCCAGTTTTTTTGTATTTTTTATAGAGATGGGGTTTTGCTATGTTGCCCAGGCTGGTCTCGAACTCCTGGACTCAAGCGATCTGCCTGCCTCAGGCTCCTGAAGTGCTGGGATTACAGGTGTGAGCCACTGTGCCCAGCCTTAGAACAGGAAATCTTAACTTAGGTCTTCTTCTTCCATTGACAAGCATCCAGGTGACCAAAACCCCTTGAAATTGAGACCAAATTCTTGTAAATATATGTAAATGTGTTTTTTAAGTGGGCAAAGTGTCTATAATTTCATGAAGTTATCAAAAGTGACCATGACCCAAAAAGATCTTGCTCTGTTGTTCTGGAAAAAAGATTGTAATTTTGGGGAGGGAGCTTGAAAAAATTAGTGTCCAATAGAATGAAAATAGTTGAGTAAATTGCAGTATATCTAATGATGGAATGATATGCACCTAATAAAAATTAAGTTTATAAAGAATAGAAGGCGAAATACAAATGATGCAATTTTAAGGAATCATTATAGTTGTGGACGAAAGTGCTCAAGAATATTTTGTTACATATCAATCCCATCTAATAACACAGGGTTTTGGAAGACATATTTTAAAGATTACATCTAAAATGTTACTTTAATTGGTAATTCAGTGAAGAAGTAGAGAGGTGCACCCATACTGATTGAGCATCTACCCTGTACCAAAACTATCTCTTTATGCAAATTTATTTTCTTCCTCAGACTTCGAAGGTGGTTTATCTAATTTGTGTTGATTTACAGGAGAATTTTCACAGTGAACGTGTCTCATTGCCGAGAGTAACAGCCACAGGAGGTTCAAGAGCTGGTAGGTGTAAATTGTTTCAGGTCCACTGATTTTTAGTGTTGGCCCCATTGATGACTGAAATATATCCCTCCTGTCACTCAGTTTTTTTATATTTGGAAACATCTATATTTCCAATTACGGAATTAATGCAGGCTTGGTCAAAAAAACTCAGTAATCAGGAGACATACAGAGAAGAAAGCTGAAAATCACATCCTCTAGAGTTAATCATTCTTAATGTTTTGGTTTTTTTTTTTTTTCTTTTTTGAGATACTGTCTCACTCTGTCACCCAGGTTGGAGTGCAGTGATGTGATATTGGCTCACTGCAACCTCCACCTCCCAGGCTCAAGCGATCCTCCCACCTCAGAGGGAAGGTAGCTGGGACCACAGGTGTGTGCCTCCATGTCTGGCTAATTTTTTGTGTTTTTGGTAGAGATGGGGTTTCACCATGTTTCCCAGGCTGGTCTTGAACTCGTGAGCTCAAGCAATCTGCCTCCTTTGGCCTCCCAAAGTGCTGGGATTACAGGTGTGAGCCACCACACTCGGCACTTTGGAATATTTGTGTTTAAATCTTTTTTCCTTTGTGCCTATGGGTGTGGTTTTTTTCTGCAGAATAAAATTACTGTAATAGGTAATGTAAATGCATTGAAGACTCTTTAGTTCTTAGTTTGAAAAAGAAGTCCAACCCAGATCTAGGTTTTATGTTAATCTTGAATATATAGAGAGAAGAGGGAAGTGTTAGAGAGTCCCTTATTTGAAAACCTTCAAATATTGACATCTTCTGGGATTATAGAAATGTCATTTAAAAATGAATTACCGGGCAAGAAAGAGTTTTAGAATTAGATTATTTTAAAGGTTACCTCTACAGACAATGGCAATAATCTCCAATATACAGCCATCTTACCAAAAATAAATTTTACAGTTAATATTTCCAAGGACAGGTATAAATGCCAGGAGGTAGAATAAGAAGGTTATGGTTATAAATATTTAAGTAAACCACCAATTTGTGTAGAAGAACAAGATTGAGCCTCTGGTTAAGTTCTCAGCTTGATACCTAATCAGGTTATATTTTCTGATGCAGATTAATGATGCTGAATCTCTAGGTATCTTCTGGGAGGAAGGGGTATTTTCCTCTCTATGTTTCTGAGGACCTTTTTCCTCACATTGTTATTTAGGAAGAATGGCAAGCTCAAGGCTGGCCTGTGAAATTTGAGTTAGCATTATAAGAAAGCGTGTCTGAGAAGGGCATATTTTACTGTAAGCAAAATAGAATGGCATTAAGTTTCTTTGTTATAATGGGATAAGGGACAATAACATTCTTCATTTTCAATAATAATGATGAAAATGTGGCCAAGCCTGGTGGCTTGCACCTATAATCCCAGCACTTTGGGAGGCCAAGGCAGGAAGATTCCTTGAGCTTCGAGACCAGTCTGGACAACACAGTGAGACCCTGTCTTTACAAACAGTTTTTAAAAAGAATAATGAGCAGGCCAAGGTGTCAATGCACCTGTGGTTCCAGGTACTGGGCAGGGAGGCTCAGGTGGGAGGATCACTTGAGCCCAGGACGTTGGAGTTGCAGTGAGCTGTGTTTGTGCCACTGCACTCCAGCCTAGGCAACAGAGCGAGACCCTGTCTCTGAAAAAAAACACAACTTACAACAATTATCATATACCATTCACTATTTTGTATGGATTTCTTACTTATTCTTCTGTGGTAGACACTGTTCTCACCCTTCTTATTGATGAGGAAACAAGTATTGAGAAATTAGTAACTACAAAGCTTGAATTCACATCCTAAAGGTCTGACACCAGAACTTTTATCTTAATTTCAACAGAATATAACTCCCACATTATGTTAATTACAAGCCTGCCTGCCTAAGGAATTGATCATGCGTGTCTTTCTTCATCAGTTAACGTGAACCAACACCATCATAACTAATGAGGGTATGGCAGGCTGTAATTTATTAAACCTTTTGCTTACTATTATGTAGTTTCTCATTTTTAGTTATCAGAAATTATTTTTGGTTGAATATCCTTTTGTATTTATCTTGTGTGCTTCTTTCTTCTTTAGCTATTTTTTCTTTTCTCTCTTTTTTTTTTTTTTTTTTTCTTTTTTGAGATGGAGTTTTGCTCTTGTTGCCCAGGCTGGAGTGCAATGGCGCGATCTCAGCTCACCACAACCTCCACCTCCGGGTTCAAGTGATTCTCCTACCTCAGCCTCCCGAGTAGCTGGGATTACAGATGTGAGCCACCTCGCCTGGCCCTTCTTTAGCTATTTCTTAAGAATATATTTCTGGAAGTGAAGTTTTGGGTAAAGAATTTGCCCCAAATCCCTGACCCTGTGATACTTGTACTTAGTGGGTAATACAGTGTTTAGAAGACATAGTTGTTACCTTGAAGACAAAATATGCTTAGGGATAAGGCAGCCAGCAGCCAGCAACAAAGGCCAGTAGGCAATCTAGGAGACCTACTTTAAGGAACTCCTAGGAAGGTAGTTATAAGCAATACTGTTGAATCATGATCAAGTGTTTGGAGGCAAATGGAATTTATTCTGTAGGGTTTATACCTTAGAGTTTTTGTTCTAATGTTAGTTGCAAAGTGAGCCTAATAGGATCAGGTAATTTATCAGTTACCTGAAGGGTACCATGTCTAACACAAGTTCAGATACAAAATAAATCCATCAGTGAAGATAAGAAAAGCAAGATCAAAACCTCATTAATGGAGGGGGAGCAAAAAAATAATAAAACCCCCAAAAAATAAAAATGAAAAAAAAGATGAAATTCCCCAAGTTATGCCATAAATATATTAATATTATTCCATTAATATTTCATTAATATATCCATGGCATAACTTGGGGAATTTCATTTTTTTTTCTAGGCAAGACACAGGCATATGTAGAAAGTATAGAGTTTGTGTAATACATGGCCATGGTTACAATTATGTGGATTACCTAAATGAAAAACATTATGATTATAATGAAAATATGAATGTTATTTATATATATGGATATATAACCTTATTTTTTATTTTTTGTTTCTTGAGATGTATAACTTTCTAAACATTTTTTCATCTATTGATGTCCAATTGTCAGTCTTTTTGTATTGATAAATATGTATTTTATAAATGTAATCATACCGTAAATCTCATAACCTACTTTTTCTGTTGAGTATATCTTGATTATCTCCCTAAGTCAGCATGTACTCACTGCATGATATTTCATGTCATGAATATTCTGATAGATACATTAGATAGTCAGCTTTTTGGGTTCCCAGTGAATTCCTTATACATCCTGTCCAGCTCCCATGTCTTGACCTACTTCCTTCAGTCCTGAGCCCATGAAGGACATTGTAGCTTAGACCATGACAGGTATTCCTGAGAGGTAGGAATGGAAGGAGGATGATCTGATCTCCTGGGCAGGACTGAATCATTGAATCCCAGGTCCAGATTCACATCCTCAGAACCAGACACTGCCAGAAATCTGCCTGCTGAAGAACTTTGGTGTTTAGGGTGAAAGTTTGGATTCCATAAATGGCATGTGGGGTGTGTAGTAGAAGCAGGCATGGAGAAGATAAGATCTTCTATTAGTGTAAGTTAGGATGGCATCACTGAGGCACATCTGGTTTAATACTTCGTTTTCCCTCCCCAGTTTTGGCTTTTGTGGATTCTGTGCTTCGCCAATAGTGGAATCCCATGGAGCATTAATTAATTCTTGCAATTCCAGAAACATGACTGATGTAAGTTGGTATTTTTCTCTCCATGAAATACTGCGATTTTTAGGGCATGTGAATCTTTTCCTTAATTTTCCTAAAGCCTTCTCTCTGACAGAACTCCATCCCTGAACCTGCTTCTCAGTTCTTCCTATTGCAGTGGAGGATGGTGCCAAATAGCCTAGTGTCCTCCCCTGTTGCCCCTCCCCTTTCTAATCAGTGTCATATTCATTGAACATACTATTCAACATCTCCTGTGTTCCCAGTCTTCTAGTAAGAGCAGTGATAGAGCAGTGGAGTCTTTTGAGGGGAATATTTAAGCTTCTGTTAAGGATAACTCAAAAAAATATAGTTAACCACACACTTACTTGTATACAAGGAAAATCCATAGTGCATTGATTTCCTCTGTCAAAGGTACCAACAGGATTCATATAAAGGGAACAGAATGAAAGACTGCAAGGATTTTGAAAACAGCAGTATTTTTTTAATTTAGGATAAAATGCTGATTTTAGAGGGTGGCTACCAAAGAAACCAGTCAAGACACTCTGCCCTTAGACAGCTGGAATGTCACCCAGAAGAACGATGTTAGTTGTTTGTGCATTCTCCGGGGCACTTTCATGTTTAACTGTCTTGGCTGTCGTGGGTGATGCCTTTTGGTATCACCTCTGTTCGGCCACATCTGTACCATTTCCCTCACCTGAGTTTCTCATTCCTGTGTCAGGTCTGTAGTGTGTTTAGCTAGTGATGAGGGTCCCATTGGACCACATGCAAAAACTTGGAACTTCTCTATAGACCAAAGTTTTCCACAGAGATAAGATGGACTTTGGAGTTGCTTGGTTTCAACCTTAGTTTATGTGAGGTTGCGTGTGTTGGGAGGCTCTTCAGATTAAAGAGAGGGGAGTGAGTGGTTCTTTCCAGAAATTACCTAAGAGATGAAGACCAGTAGTCTTTGGAGTCACCAAAGAACTCTACCACCAGTGGATTCTGAACCAGCTGACTTTGAAGTCATTTTGTCATCAACGAGGACGTGTAGGTCATGAGTGACATTTGTGTCATGTGCAACATCCTATATCAGTACTCTCTAACTCAGGAACAAGGAAAGTATTAAGTGAGGGGTAGTTGACAGTAACAGGTAAGATGATGTGTAACGTCTAGATGATAATAAATTTCTACAATTAAGAAAATCTACAGAAGTTTTGTTCAGCCTAAATGCACAGATATAATTGAGTTATTAATCCCATATATCCAGAGGATAAAATGAATTACAGCAAATAAAAAATATTGTTTAAATACATCATAAGAAAAAAATGCTTATGATGTAATCTGTCAGTGATTTATTTGAGTCTTGGTGATGGTTCCTAATTTAATGGGAATCATTTTTATAAAATAAAGATTTTATAGTACAAAAACTTTTCATGTTTCCCCTATTTATTTATTTATTTATTTTTGGAGACAGAGTCTTGCTCTGTTACCCAGGCTGGAGTGCAGAGGCACAATCTTGGCTAACTGCAACTTCCGCCTCCCAGGCTCAAATTATTCTCCTGCCTCAGCCTCCCATATAGCTGGGATTACAGGCATCTGCCACCACACCTGGCTAATTTTTGTGTTGCTAGTAGAGACAGGATTTCACCATTTTGGCCAGACTAGTCTCCAGCTCCTAACCTCAAGTGATTCGCCTGCCTCAGCCTCCCAAAATGCTTGGGATTACAGACGTGAACCATTGTACCCTGGCCTTGTTTTTTTGTTTCTTAAAGGGGAAAGATGGTGAGCAATTCACTTTCACAACGAATTTTTGAGGAAGGCACATAGCACTTTGTAAATACACAGGATGTATATACACACACACACACACACACACACACATACATACACACACACACACACTCACACTTTTAACAGAGAAGAAACTGGGATTTTTAAAATATGTTACCAGACATGTCTGGATAGCTGAGTTATCTTACAGTATCTGGGAAGTTTTTCTGCTATAACAAGATTCTTCTAGAACATGTTGGCATTCTGCTTTAGTCACACTGATTTTCTTGCTTTTTCCTACTTATATCAGAGGCTTTCAGCCTACTTGATTGTTGTATTTCTCCTCCTCTTTGTAGTTTATCCTTCATGCCTTCTTTTTTCCTCTTGGTAATGTTTTCTTGAATTTCACAAGTAATACATGGGTTTTTGGTTTTAGGGGTTGGTGACATTCAGGGATGTGGCCATCGATTTCTCTCAGGAGGAGTGGGAATGCCTGGACCTTGCTCAGAGGGACTTGTACGTGGATGTGATGTTGGAGAACTATAGTAATTTGGTGTCACTGGGTAAGGTCATCTGCCTGAAATAATTTAGAATCTCCTCTTTGCGACATCAGTTTTTCTGCACTGGAAATTATAGGGCTATCTTTAAAGAAACCAGGTGAATTTCTTTTCCCCCTTCCCAAGGGCATGTTTTTATACTTGCTGGGTTAGAAATGGATTCGTTAAGCGCATTGCTCCTCCCCATCCCTCAGTGAACTTTACACCATTCACGGGCCCTCCCTGCAATCACTTCTCTTCTTTAATGGCCAAGGGGCTGGATTTGCATTATAGGGCATTTATTTCATAACCACTGTCAAAGAAACCAGATTTTATAAATTCTGCAAATACAATAATGAATGTCTACTCCTGGGCAGTGTTGTGCTGAGCACTGTCAATTGAATCATGAACAAGATTTGATAACTTGCACATTTTCAGCAGTTTACTTTGTAGTAAAGGAGAAACATCAAATAAGTAAATCAATAAATAGATAAATAGTATGTAATGAACCAAATTCTTTGGAAAAAATAAACACCATAAGGGAATAGAAAATGATAGGGACTGACAGGGCTAATTTAGATAAGATGGTCAGGGAACGCTTTCTTGAATAGAGATGTGGAGCCTGGGATCAATCTATGTGAATATCTGGGTGAGGAAAAGATCAGTCACAGTGAACAGCAAATGCATAGGCCCTGTTGTTGAGCAGGAACTTCACTGGAACTTTATCAGAACTCTAGGGTAGAGTTATTAAAGGAACATGTGCTAAGAAATTAGGCCAGGGATGTAGGAAGGGGCCAGCTAATATGTTGTTTTGTTGTTCTTGTGTGTGGAATTTGGATTGTTTAGTCTCTTTCAGTCTGAAACCGTTCACATGTTTTTCCTTGACTTGCATATAGGTCTGTGATGCTTTTGAAGATTACAGGCCAGTTATTTTGTACAGTGTTCCTCAATTTGGGTTTGTCTGCTGTTTCTTCATGATTAGATTTAGAGTATGGATCTTTGGCAGGATTATCACAGAATTGAGCTTCAGTTCTTCTTGCATTTTGTTGGGTAGTGTGAATGATTTGTCGTTACTCATTAACTCTGAGTACTTGATTAAGGTGGTGTCTGCTGGCTTCCTCCTTGTACAGTTACTCTTTTATCCTTCAATAAGTATTTTGTGGGGAGAAACTTTGAAACTATTAAATATTGTGGAACTGGGCACAGTGGTGGCTCACACCTGTAATCACAGCACTTTGGGAGGCTGCGGCGGGTGGATCACTTGAGGCCAGGAGTTCGAGACCAGCATGGGCAACATAGCAAAACCTCATCTCTACAAAAAAATACAAAATTAGCTGGGCGTGGTGGTGCGTGTGTGTAGTTCCAGCAACTCAGGAGGCTGAGCTGGATGGATTGCTTGAGCCTGAGAGGTTGAGGCTGCAGTGAGCTGAGGTTGCGCCACAGCACTCCAGCCTGGGTGACAGAGCAACACCCTGTCTAAATAAATAAATAAATAAATACTGTGTATACCTCTCAAACTTTTCATTTGTTCATATGTTGGATTTCTAGTCAATGGGCTATATTTTATTTTTTCTGATATTTATTTTGAAGCTCAAAGTGTTGGAGCTTGTCCCAGATTTGGTCAGTGGGAATCCTTTCATGATAGCTTCTAAGGCTTTTTGGCACATCTCCATCACTCTTTGAGTACCTCCTGATTTTCTGATAAACAAGGTGTTACAGGTTCATCTTCTATGAAATTTCCCTGCTCTAGTTTTACAATGAGCTATAGCTTTGAAGTGCCTGGTTATTTTAACACAGATTTATAGTGATTATTTTATGTATTTGTCTTTTAAATCAACAAGCCGAAAGTACAATAATACTGATTTTTATATTTATATTCATGTAGTTACCTTTGCCAGTGTTCTTTATGTCTTCTTATGGCTTTGAGGTACTTTTTAGTGTCTTTTCACTTTAGCCTTAAACAGTCCCTCGAACATTTCTTCTAGAGTAGGTCTACTGGTAATCATCTCCTTCAGCTTTTGTTTTTTCTGGAAATTTCTTAATTTTACCTTTATTCTTAAAGGACAGCTTTTGCAAGTATAGAATTCTTGATTGACAGTTTTTTTTCTTTTGGGACTTTTCAATATACCATCCAACTACTTTCTGTTCTCCATGGTTTCTGATAAAAAATTAGTTGTTAATCTTGTTAAGGATTCTTTTATGTGATAGGCTGCTGCTTTCTTCCTGTGTTCTGAAGTCTTTTTGTCTTTGGGTTTCCATAATTTGACTGTAATATATCTAGATATGAATCTCTTTGGGTTTTTCCTCTCTGAAGTTGTTGAGCCTCCTGGATGTGTATATTCCTGTCTTTTGTCAGATTTTGAAAGTTTTCAGACATTCTTCAAATTTTTTTCTACACTTTTAAATCTCTTGTCTTTCTGGGACTCTTATAATGTGTATGTTGGTGTGCTTGATGGTATCCCATCGATCCCTCAGGCTCCCTTCATTGAGCATTATTCCTTTTTCTTGTTGCTTCTCTAGCGCAGTAATTTCAAACAACTCATTTTCAAGTTCACGGAGTCTTTCTTCTGTTGAATCCACTATTGAAATTTTCATTTCAGTTACTTTACTCCTGAATTTCTGTTTGGTTCCTTTTTTATAATTTCTATCTTTTTATTGATATTTTCATTTTGTTCATACATTGTGTTCCTGATTTCCTTTAGCTCTTGATCCATGGTTTCCTTTAGCTCACTGAGGATATTTGGATAGTTCACTTAATGTCTGGGCTCCTCAGGAATGGTTTCTGTCAGATAATTTTTTTCTTGTGAATGGGACCCCTATTTTCCTGTTTCATTGTATGCTTTGTAATTTTTTGTTAAAACTGGACATTTTGAGTATTATAACATGGTACCTCTGGAGACTGAATTTTTCTTTTTCTCAGGCATGGCTGATTTCTGCTTGTTGAGGGCGAGAGCTGTCAGACTTTTTCAAACTCTTTTTGCAAATTGTATATTCCTTATTGTATGTGGTCACTGAAGTTTCTGTTTCATCATCTCTGCAGTTAGTACCAGACAAAGATTTACTTAAATATCTGGCTGTAAAAAGGGAAAGTAAAAGAGGTCTATTGGCCCTTTAAATCTTCTAATAAATGCTTCTGGGGAAGGCTGCTGTGGCTGATGGTGCTAAAATCAAAGCAGTCATCTTTGCTGGTTCCTCAAAGTAACACAAAACCTGCTAAAGTGCACAACTGTGAATTTTTTGGAAGACAAGGTCACACTGCCAACTCAGGTCCCAGCCGTCTGTTCCAGTAATACAGGCTGCTCTCCCCACAGCTGTGGTGGGGTTGAGGAGTGAGGGATGTGATTAGTTGGTACACAACATTCCAGGCACATAGGCCTCTCATCCCATAGCATTGGCTGGACTGAGAAATGGGGGATGGTGGCTTGCTTGCACAAGCCACTCGCTCACCTAAGAATAGTCTAAGTAGCCTCTTTATTCATCCAGCACTCCCCTGGTTATTATGGAAGTGTCTGATCAGGTTCCAGAGTTAAGAGTTTCTTGACGCCAATCTCTCTTTCCAGCTCGATTGTCGCTTTGGTGGAGGTAGCAGCCCTTCGAGTTTCCTACTTCACCATTTTGTGTGACATCACTCCTACATATTAATTTAATGTAATTATTGGTATGGTTTGGTTTCAGTTTACCATCTTGCTATTTTTTGTTTCACTAGTTCTTTCTTTTGTTTCCACCTTCTTGGACTAATCAAGTATTTTTTAGTATTCCATTTTATCTCATCTGTTATCTTTTGCTGTATTATTTGTATTTATTTTTGGGATTACAATATGCATCCTTAATTTAGCACAGTCTCTCGAAATTAATAGCATATTACCTTGTTGTATAATGTAAGAATTTTACTAATCTGTAAGCTTCATTCAGCCTGAAAAACTTCCTTTAGCATTTCTTGTGTCATATGGCTACTAGCAGCTAATTCTTTTTTTTTTTTTTTTGAGACAGTCTCACTGTGTCACCCAGGCTGGAGTGCAGTGGTGTGATTTTGGCTCACTGCAGCCCCTGCCTCCCAGATTCAAGCAATTCTTGTGCCTCAGCCTCCCGAGTAGCTGGGATTACAGTCATGTGCCACCACGCCTGGCTAATTTTTGTATTTTTAGTAGAGATGGGCTTTTGCCATGCTGGTCAGGCTGGTCTTGAACTCCTGACCTCAGGTGATCCATCTGCCTCGGCCTCCCAAAGTGCTGGATTTACAGGCATGAGCCACCATGCCTGGCCTTCACCTTTTTATTTTTGAAGGATATTTTTTTTTACCAGATAAGGATTTCCCAATTGATATATTTTTTTCTTTTAGTTAGCTTAAAAAATGTTCCATTATCTTTTGTACTCTATTATGTATGATGATTAGACAGCTGTGATTCTTATTATTCATTTTATATATGCTTTATTCTCTGTCATTCAGTTTTTTCTTTATTTTTGGTCTGTAACAATCTGACTATAAAGTTCTGGATATGGTTCCCTTACATTTATCATGCCTTTGATCACTTTCCTTTTACCCTTACCTTTAATCAGTGGGCTTATTTTTTAATTTTATTATTATTATTTTTTGAGACAGAGTCTCGCTCTGTAGCCCAGGCTGGAGTGCAGTGGTGTGATCTTGGCTCACTGCAACCTCTGCCTCCTGGGTCCCGGTTCAAGCAGTTCTCCTACCTCAGCCTCCCAAGTAGCTGGGATTACAGGCACGAGCCACCATGCCCAGCTAATTTTTGTATTTTTTAGTAAAGATGGGGTTTGACCATGTTGGCCAGTCTGGGCTTGAACTCCTGACCTCGTGATCCACCCACCTTGGCCTCCCAAAGTTCTGGGATTACAGGTGTGAGCCACCGCGCCCAGCCGGGTTGATGTTTTTTATTGAATTTGCAGAAATTTCAGCCATTGTATCTTCAAATACTTTTTTCTACTTCTTTAGTACTTTTCCTCCTTCTAAGACTCCAATTACATGTGTGTTAGACCACTTATATGGTACCACCAATCACTGGGTGGAACCCCCAGTCTTTTTACTCTTTGTACTTCAGTTTGTTAATACCTGTTTACCTGTCTTCAAGTCACTGTTTTTTCTTTTCTTTGATAGTGTCCAATTGTTGTTAAGCCTATCCAATAAAAATTTTATTTCATGTACATTTCGTAGTTCTAGAATTTACATTTGGTTTTATGGGTCTGCTTTTATTGACTATATTTTCTCTAAATCTCATATCAAATTTTCCTGCTTCTTTACCAGTCTTATAATTTCTCATTGTATACTGAATATTATAGATGCTATGTTGTAGTGACTTAGGGATTTTATTATCTTCCTAATAATTATTTAGAACTGTTCAGGAAAGCAGTGAAATTAATAGCAGATCACAGTGATCCTTTTAAGAATTGATTTTTGAATGCAGGTGTAGTTTGGCTTTATCCTTAGTCCTGGACATAATTCTTATTCTGGGTAGGGCAGGGGTTCTCAAAGTGTGGTCTAAAGACGTTTCAGTGGGCCAAACCTTTCCCAAAGTAAAAAAGTATTCTCATAACAGTACTGAGAGGTTTGCCTTTTTCACTGTGGTGACACTTCCACTTGTGGTGTAGAAGCCATGGTGAATCTTCTCTGCTTTAGCATGAGCAAAGGAAGAGGCACCAAATAGTACTAGTAATTATCATATTCTTTACCTCCACATACAAAGAAAATGTGTTCAGAAAAATCCCAGTTTCACTTAAGAACATCTTGAAGAAGCAGTTAGTATTCATTTTATTAAATCTCAACCCTTGATTATATATACATTTTAAAAATACTCTATGTAATGAAATGGGAAGTATCCAAGGTATGATGGTTGCCTTGAAGGAAACCACTTGTACGGTTGTTTAAATTGTGAGTTAAACTAACTGCGTTTTTCATAAAACACCGTATTTTGCTTTGAAGAATGACAAACTATGGTTATTCAGACTTGGGTATTAGGAAGACATTTTCTTGCAAGTGAGCCTGTTACTTCAAGAATAACTAATAATATTTGTTGCCAATGATACAATTCAATCTGTCATGTAAAAATTGGAATTTTGTAAAATGTGTATTCATCATTTTGAGCTTTATAGCTTCCTGATACATAAAGATTTTTTTGAGGAGATGGGTGGTAATATTAACATGTGATTTTTTTGATGTTGTATAGTGAACTAGGTCAACATTTCAAAGATCTACATAACTCTTTGAATCAGTTTTCCAAATGACCAGTGTATGGATGTTACAAAATTATGCATGGATAAACGATTATTCAAAGTACAATGATTTTAATGTAACATAATGTGAAAAGTTGACAGATATGATTTTATATTCCACATTGCACCTAACCTACCAGACACTACCATTTCTTAAGTTTTAGGGTGGAATCAAAGAAAAATATCCACAGTTATCTGAATGCACTAGTAAAATATTCTGCCATTTTCCAGTTATGTATCTATGAGAGGCTAGATTTTCTTCATATAATTCATATACATGATTTTCTTCAGATATGTCATGTATATGATTTACTTTATATATTTCAACCTAAACATATTGCCATAGATTGAATGCAGAAGCAGATATGAGAATCCAGGTGTCTTTTATTAAACCAGCCATTTAAAAGATTTACAAAAATTTAAAACATTATGTTTCATTTTTTTGCTTTGTTTTAGAAAAGATTATTTTTATAACTTGTTTATGTTAACATTAATGGTTTATTGTTATTTTTAAGTGAATTGATATCTTAAAATTTCTCTGTTTAAATTTTTAACATGACAAATATCAAAATATATAATTATATAAACTAAAAGTCTTTTGGGTCCTCAATGATTTTTTTTAACATTTAAAAAGAAGTTAAACTCATTTACTGACACTGTAAAACCTTACGTAAAACGTAAGTAGCAAGTAACTAAAATGTTAAATCTAAAATGTTAAATTAAAATCTAAGCCTTACATAGAAATTAAAATTCACTAAACTACTGCTGCTAAGTTGTAAAAACTATACTCCTTTTAGTTCATAATTGGTCACCTCCATATTCAGTTGGAATATTAAGTTGGTCAGCTTAAATACTGTGGCTTTCTTTTGGCTATCCACGGAATCTTTATACCAAAATGTTAGTGCATAAAAAGCAGCAAGACATTGTTAAATAAAACAGCAATAGAGCAGTTTAGGCCTGTGACCAACTGTATATGATTAAACTTACTTCCCACATTCATATCACAATAATCATCCACCATTTAATAGCTCAACCAAAATGCTACATAGTCATCAACAGGCAAGGCACATGAAAACCCCTCATAACCAAGAATGATCTGGGCCGAAATGTCAGTAGTTTTGAGTTTGGAAAACCTTGTGGTGGTTGTTAAGGCTCAAAGGCTCTGGTTAATTTAATATAATAAATAACAGTTTCACAATGGAAAAAAATGAAATCATCTGTTGAGGTATAAAACCTAATTAATTTATAAGGATGAAATAAGTAACTACCTTGAAGTCAAAACGCATTACGGACAATGAAGGAGTATTATGATTATCCCAAGTTGACGAGGGTATTTAAACCTAGGTACACACTCTTTCTTAAAATTAATTTATCGAAAGTCATAACCTGTGTGTACATGAATATGAATATACATCTTATCCACCTTGACAAGTACGTTATTGCTGTATCTCTTCTTTTTTTTTTTTTTTTTTTTTTTTTAAACAGAGTATCTCTCTTTCCCCCAGGCTGGAGTACAGTGGCGCGATCTTGGGTCATTGCAGCCTCCGCCTGCCAGATTCAGGCAATTCTCCTGCCTCAGCCTCCCAAGTAGTTGGGACTACAGGCACATGCTGCCATGCCCAGCTAATTTTTTGTATTTTAGTAGAGACAGGGTTTCACCATATTGCCAAGGCTGGTCTTGAACTCCTGAGTTCAGGCAATCTGCCTGCCTCGGCCTCCCAAAGTGCTGGAATTACAGGCATGAACCACTGCACCTGGCCCAGGTAACTTTTAATAACAAGTTACTTATATATAATTAGCCTAGAAAGGCCACACTTCTCTTTTTATTTTTAGCTTTTGGTTTTTAATATGCCTGGGGTTATATAAACAAAAGCATAGTCACAGTAGTTCTGGGCTACATAAATTCTGAATTATGTCAAAGAAACCTGACTGTTTCTAGTATCTTTTGTAATATCCGAACAAGTTAGAAGGAAACGCCACGCTCTAAGTTCAAATTATGAGTCCTTTATTCAGCCGGCAACAGAGAGTCAGCTAATGCTCAAATTCTCCTGGCCCGGGGAAGGGGCTTGATTTCCTTTTATACCTTGATTTAGGTAGGGGAGGGGGCAGCCTAGCTGAAGCGGAATTTTACAGAAGCAGAACAAGCAAGTTAGTAGGAGGAGGCTGATAACCAGGGGGCAGGAGGTTCCCAGGATTGTTGGTTGCTATGGGTATTACCATACAATCACTAAAAGGGGTAGCAGGGAGAACTTTCCATATAATAATCACCAAGGGAGGTATTCACGATAGCAGATAGACTTGCCAAGCAGGATGCGGTTACAATGGTTACAGGTGCTGTAAACAGTGTGCACCACTCTTAATGGTTCAAAACTTTGAGTGCAGCATGACCCAGTAATGCACCTGAGGGGCTGCGGCAGGGAGGGAGAGGCTAGAGAGAGCTTGTCAGGTTTGCAGCTAAGATGGAGTCAGTTAGGCTAACCCAGGTTAGGTTATTACACTTTTGTAAGTGAAAGAGCAAATCTTTGTGCTTGCTCAATGGCCCTTTAGGAAACCTGAAAGACAGATTTTATGGAAAAACATAATCTGTTACAATCTGTTTCATTATTCTGAATTTGGAAAAGGCATCATCAAAAAGGACTGTCAGAGAACTTTTGACAAGAACAATAGTTGTGACTATCTAATTAATCAAAAAGTCAACATAATATTTAAAATAATGAGAAGGTAGCAAGATTTTAGTTTTAATTTAAATGAAAATAGTTTAGATGTGTAGTTTAAGGCAGCTAAAAGCATTTAGCTATTAGACTCTTAAAATTTGAAGTATACATGGAAGTTTGGCAAAATTATGCAGATTTACTTTCTGCACGTGTTGAAGAAAAAGAGTAATACTTTAATTTCTTCATACAGAGCGAACAGTTTACTCCAAGATCATCATTTTCCTTTAGCTATCAGTCTTTTCTATCATATCATACTTACGTTACTTTTTTCTTACGTTATGATGTGACAGCGTTTCCCATATGCATTTAAACCTGCTAATATTGTCGATGTACCATGCTGAATGACACTATAATTTAAAAGTTTATTTTCAATCTTAAAATATAATTAACAGTATTAATGTGTTATAAGATGATGTGTGCATTACATTGATTTTTGACAGAGTAGTTTGAGCTTAGTTGAGCGAAAATATGTTTAACATGGTCAAGAAATAAGTAAACTTAATTGAACAATAACTCAAGATATTTTTTGTTCCTGTTTTATGAATATCTTCTTAGGAACTTTTTGTGAGACCAGAAATTATTTATTAGTAACTCTCAAGATCATTTTGTCTAAGTGAATTAGAGATCTTATAATTTAAAGTGATCCTTAAATAGCAATATCATTACTATTGATTTTTAAAATTGATAGACATTTAAAATTTTTAAATAAGGTAAATGTGTAGATTCACATAATTGCAGCATTATTTGAAGTTATAAAAATCAATCCTTTTATAAAAATTCTAAGTAAATGTACAATTTAAATTGAACATATATTTTTATAATTGTGAACTTTATGAAAGCAATGTTTGCTTTCTCTCAAGGGTTGGAAAATTATGGCTCTGGAGACCATATCCACCTGTTTTTGTAAATAAAGTTGTATTGGAACATAGTCTTGCCCATTCGTTTATATGTTTACATATTGCACATGGCTGCTTTGATAAAATGGCAGAGTTGTGACCATAAGGCCTTTTACAGAAAAAGTTTGCCAAACTCTAGCTTTTCTGATGAGTACAATGGGTATAGAAAACATAGGTGTTTCAGGATAATTTGACTTTCTGTAGTAAAGTAAACCTAAGTGTTGCATAAACTAGAATATTTTGTTAACATGGTTTTTACATTGTGATAAAATCAGGAAGAAGGGTCCAGGCACAGTTGCTCACACTTCTAATGCCAGCACTTTGGGAGGCTGAGGTGGGCAAATCACCTGAGCTCAGGAGTTTAAGACTAGCCTGGCCAATGTGGTGAAACTCTGTTTCTAATAAAAATACAAAAGTTAGTCAGGCATGGTGACATGTGCCTGTAATCCCAGCTAGTCAGGAGACTGAGGCAGGAGAATTGCTTGAACCTGGGAAGCGGAGATTACAGTGAGCTGAGGTCACACCACTGCACTCCAGCCTGTGTGACAGAGCGAGATGCTGTCTCAAAAAACAATAATAATAATAATCTGGAAGAAGACATTATCATACTTGATTAATAGGATTTATCTTCAGTAGATTATATTACTTGAATTCTCACTGTATTTATATATCACATAAGCTTTTTAAATTATTTTTAAAACATTGAAAATCCAGTATCCGTGCTTTGCTTCTTACCTTGTAATATAGTAAACAGAGCCATTATTTTAACTGAGAGTTAAATTTCTTTTCCTTTGAGCTACAGCTTAACAAGCATTTGCAGATTTTCTTAAAAAGCCACAACATTTGAATCAGTGGGAGTCTAATTTTTCTCTCATGTTGAAAATTGTTAAATTCTGGTTTTTAAAATTTATGCAAGCACTTGTTCATCTTTAAAACTTATCAGCATAGAGCTCACTTAGATTTTTTTAAATCTCATTTACTAATTATTTCTGTTTTGGAACTCTTTAGGTCGTGAAAACTTGTTAAAATTAAAAGTCTGTCGAATGGCCACTGTGGTTCTAAATTATCCATAATGGAAGACTGACACTTTCCTAGATAAGCCTAGGAATTAGGGTAATAATAAGTATAAATATAAGAGGCTGAATTCCCTAAAGAAGAAATTGTTAATTGCTTCATGCTTACAGATCTTTTATTTAAAGCAAAGCATATAAAGCAAACATGCAGACAACTTGAGCCACAAAAATAAAGCAATAAATAAAGGAAAGAGAGGAAAAAATGAAAGGAAGAAAGAAAGGAGGGGGTAGGAGAAGAGAGAGAGAAAGAAAAAAAAGAGTAATGAAGAACATTTTGCCAACTACATAGTCAAGGTCATCTGGTAATTACTAGTTTGTGATCTTGCTGTGGAGTAAGGCATGGCTCAAACCATGAGTTACCTGTAGAATCCATTACAAAAAAAGGCCAGGTGCAGTGGCTCATGCTTGTAATCCTGTTGCTTTGAGGAGGCCAAGGTGGGCAGATCACTTGAGCCCGGGAGTTTTAAGACCAGCCTGGGCACATGGTCAAACCCTGTGTCTAAAAAAATACAAAAACTAGCCAGGCGTGGTGGTGGGTGCCTGTAGTCTCAGCTACTTGGGAGGCTGGAGGATCACCTGTGCCTTGGAGATCGAGGCTGCAGTGAGCCGTGATTTGTGCCACTGCACTCTAGCCTGGGTGACAGAGTGAGAATCTTTCCCAAAAAAAACAACAAAATAAAACAAATTTATTACAAAACAGATACACAAACCACCGTCAGTGACTTGGACAAGTATAAAGTACAGAAATTGATGCAAGGATTTCCTGATAAATCAGCTATATGGGGCTATATAGAGTGTACATAAGTCAATTAGAAAGTGGAGATTATTTCTTATCTCCCAATAAATCACATATAGATAACCAAACAGATAACATATCAAAGTTGGAAGTTCACAAACAAATGTTAGAGTTACATTCAAGTCTTCCAGTAGAATTTTGGCTAGAGGTAAAGAAAAGCCACATGTTACAGAAAATCTAGAAAGGTGGGGTTAGACAAAACAAAATCAGCCAAAGCTCATTATGATAAGATTTTGATTCCCTCCTTAAACTAGCTGTTTTGATTTTATTCTTTGTGAGTTCATTAGAATGAATAAAGTGATTTTCTTCAAAAAAAAAAAAAAAGAATTTGATTCCCATTAAGATACATACCTAGCAGGGGACATTGGATGACCACAACTGGGCACATAAGGGCTTGATTGATGGAAGCTGACATTTGGTTTGAGGGAACATCAGCATGGGAAAATGAGGGACTTGTTGAAGTGATCTCTGTGGAATCCTCCAGAAAACTATAAAATCAGAACATCAAGATCACACGAGCTGCAAAATCAATGCTCAGGAGTGAGTTCAGTTAAGTCTCCTAATTTGTCTTTTATTTCTGTAATTTTTTTTTTTTCCTAGTGAAGGAAATAAAATGTGTGGTTTTCTTGTTTTCTTTCAGATTTGGAGTCAACAGCATATGACACCAAAAAACTATTTTCAGAAAAGGATATTTTTGAAATAAATTTTTCTCAATGGGAGATGAAGGAAAAAAGTAAGCACCCTGGCCTTGAGGCATCCATTTTCAGAAATAATTGGAAGTGCAAAAGCATATTTGAGGGACTAAAAGGACATCAAGAGGGATACTTCAGTCAAATGATAATCAGCTATGAAAAATTACCCTCTTACAGAAAAAGTGAATCTCTGATGCCACATCAAATAATTCGTAATACAGAGAAGCTCTATGTTTGTAAGGAATGTGGGAAGGCTTGCAGTCATGGCTCAAAACTTGTTCAACATGAGAGAACTCATACAGCTGAAAAACACTTTGAATGTAAAGAATGTGGAAAGAACTATTTAAGTGCCTATCAACTCAGTGTGCATCAGAGATTTCATACTGGCGAGAAACCCTATGAGTGTAAGGAATGTGGGAAGACCTTTAGTTGGGGATCAAGCCTTGTTAAACACGAGCGAATCCATACCGGTGAGAAACCGTATGAATGTAAAGAGTGTGGGAAGGCCTTTAGTCGTGGCTATCACCTTACTCAACATCAGAAAATTCATATTGGTGTGAAATCTTACAAATGTAAGGAATGTGGAAAGGCGTTTTTTTGGGGCTCAAGCCTTGCCAAACATGAGATAATTCATACAGGCGAGAAACCTTATAAATGTAAAGAATGTGGGAAAGCCTTCAGTCGTGGCTATCAACTTACTCAGCATCAGAAAATCCATACTGGTAAGAAACCTTATGAATGTAAAATATGTGGAAAGGCTTTTTGTTGGGGCTATCAACTTACTCGACATCAGATATTTCATACTGGTGAGAAACCCTATGAATGTAAGGAATGTGGGAAGGCCTTTAATTGTGGATCAAGTCTTATTCAACATGAAAGAATTCATACTGGTGAGAAACCTTATGAATGTAAAGAATGTGGAAAGGCCTTTAGTCGTGGCTATCACCTTTCTCAACATCAGAAAATCCATACTGGTGAGAAACCTTTTGAATGTAAGGAATGTGGGAAGGCCTTTAGTTGGGGTTCAAGTCTTGTTAAACATGAGAGAGTTCATACTGGTGAGAAATCCCATGAATGTAAAGAATGTGGAAAGACCTTTTGTAGTGGGTATCAACTTACTCGACATCAGATATTTCATACTGGCGAGAAACCCTATGAATGTAAGGAATGTGGGAAGGCTTTTAATTGTGGATCAAGCCTTGTTCAACATGAGAGAATCCATACAGGGGAGAAACCTTATGAATGTAAAGAATGTGGGAAGGCTTTTAGTCGTGGCTATCACCTTACTCAACATCAGAAAATTCATACTGGTGAGAAACCTTTTAAATGTAAGGAATGTGGGAAGGCCTTCAGTTGGGGTTCAAGCCTAGTTAAGCATGAGAGAGTCCATACTAACGAGAAGTCTTATGAATGTAAAGAATGTGGGAAGGCCTTCGGTAGTGGCTATCAACTTAGTGTTCATCAGAGATTTCATAATGGTGAGAAGCTTTATCAATGTAAGGAATACAGGAAGACCTTTACTCCTGGCTCAAAACCTGTTCATGAGAGAACTCATAGTAATGATAAAGCCTACAAATATAAAGAATGTGGGGAAGCCTTCCTTTGGACAACTTACTCAAATGAGAAAATTGATACCGATGAAACCTTATGATTGAAAGCTATAAAAGAACATTTTTGTGTGTGTACAGACAACATAAGGAGAATTCTTACTCTTGAGAAACCCTGTGAATGTAAGGGGTGTGCAAAAGCCATTCATTTCTGTTTATGGACAATTATCTTGCTATCCAGAAATTCATACTAGTGAGAAATATTTTGAATATAAGTAATATGAAAAGGCTTTAGACTTCTGTACAGTCTTATTGGATGTCAGTTTATACTGATGTAAAATCATTTAAATGTAAGGAATGTGTGAAGATCTTTATTCAAGATTAACACCAGGGAATTGGTATTTGTTGAACAGTTTAAATGGAAGCAATGTGGGAAGGACCTAAACTTAATTCAGTTCCTGCTGCACATCAGAGAATTCATACTGCTTTGTAATCCTATGCCCGTAAGGAATTTGGGAAGGCTTATAGACATGGTAAATATCCTAGAGCACATCAGAGAATTCATCCAAATGAGAAATCATTTGAATTAGAATTATAGGAAGGCCTTTAGACAAATGCTACTCAAATGCAGAAACTGGTGCCAGTCACAAAATTGTCATCTGTAATCATGAGATAAATGTGGAAAGTGAGTAAATATTTGGAACTTTTTTAGCAATTTGATATTTCCGTAACACTTTTATTCTATTTTACAAAATTATCAGGCCACAAATGATTGGGAATTGAAAACAAAGTTTGTTCTTTCCCAGAAATAATTTTAGAGTCAAGACTCACACTTTTCAAGACATGAGACAAGTCACAATATAATTTACTTTAAATAAAAAATTCTTCACTTTCACCTCTCTGATTAGAATAGCAGAATATTCATACTATAGCAAGATTTGGCAAATGAGGGAATCAAAATTTTCTAATGCCTGTAACAGCGTAAGATAATTTATACCAGATATGTTAAATGTACAGAAGCCTTCCAACACTATTCAGTCTGTTAAACTTCAGTAAGTTCATCCTAGAGAATAACTGTGTTAATATAACAAATGTAGGAAAACCTTTATCCATGGTATATACCATACTGTCATCACAATTTCACCTCCATACTACCTGTAGGATGGTGAGCAAAATGCTTATCTCCTCTGGACATGATGTTTAAAATGCTAATGGTAGCTAATAATGCTATCATAGAGATTAGATGGATTTAGTATGCATTATATCCTTGGAAGAGTATCTGGTATGCAGCCTATGTGCAATACATATTAGCTATTGTTCATATTGTCTTTATTGTTAGTATTAACTACTGGTGAGTTCTTAGGAGAGGCACAACCATTTGGTGGAATGAATTCAGAAAATCTTCCCGTAACTACTCATCTGTTTGACTTTCAGATAGTTCATTCTGGATAAGATCTAATAAGGATAAATAATTTGAGGGGATTTTTATTCAGAGTTTATTCCTTAAGCTAGGCTAAAAATTGACACTTGAAAAAATCCAGACTTTTGAAGAGCTTAGGAAAGCAAAACACCTTTTTTATATTTTTTGTAGAATGTCACACATTTGTTTCTTTCCTCATGGTGAAATTTGATATGGGCCTCTCCTTCACATTTCTCATAACATGAAGTTGGAAATAGAGGCTTAAAAATATTTTACCAGGACACTTCACAGATGGTGGTGTGTACTTCAAATTGCAATACATCAGAAGCAGATAGTATCCATTTCCCCCACTATCACCAGTGCCAAGTTTGATCACTTAAGGTGATAACTGGTAGAGCTCTCCATTATAAAGATCCATTACATACCTTGTAGGATTGGTCAGCCTTGATCAATGATGTTTGGAAATGTGTAATCATATGGTATGTATTATACCTTTTTTTTTTTTTTTGAGACCGGGTCTCTCTGTTGCCAAGGCTGGAGTACAGTGGTGTGATTTCAGCTCACTGCAACCTCCACCTTGCAGGTTCAAGTGATTTTTGTGCCTCAGTCTCCCAGGTACCTGGGTCCACAGGTGTGTACCACCACACCTGGCTAGTTTTTGTACTTTTAGTAGAGATAGGGTTTTGCCATGTTGTCCAGGCTGGTCTTGAACTCCTGGTCTTAAGCAATCTGCCTGCCTCAGCCTCTCAAAGTATTGGGATTACAAGTGTGAGACCATTCCTGGCTGTATTTTACTATTTGGAAATCACAGTGCATCTTAAAATTGATGGCTTCTTGTAACCACTTTCAGCCAGGTGGCTGCCATGACTTAGTGCTAGCATCAAAGCAGGTTAGTTGTGATGAAATAGAGTGTATGTGTATATACTCACACAGTTGGAAATCAACCCTTTAAAAAATCATTTCTTTTTAAAAATAATGTCAGTTCCACCAGAACTAATGCATTAACAACTAAATGTCTGTGGTTCATTGTCATAAGTCTACACCTGACCTCTCTATTTTGTGCACATAGGGCATTCATAATGTCACTTTTCAGTCATTCACCATCTAGTGATCATCATTCAACACGATCGCACTTTTTCTTTTTCAAAGGCATAAAAATCAAGCCAACAATTGTGCTTTTAATAAGTGTAACACAAAGCAGAGTATTTTGGGAGTTTTAACAGGATATATTATTTGTAACTAGTTATTATGCCACTCCCTCTGAGTGTCACATTTGCCTTTTAACCAAGAAATGTAGACATGGTGCCTTATCCCAACATTTCTGAACTTATATCTCAGGAATCGCCAGTGCTTACTAGTACCTGAAAATGAAGCAGGATTTTATAGTTAAAGAAGCTTATAAAGTAGCATCTACTAAATCCCCTCTTAGGGAACAGGTAAAAGGACCTCACCAGCTTATCAAAAGGCTAAAGAGAAGAGAGAAAAAACGACTAAAGAGTCTTCTAGTGAAGAAAATGGTTGGACTTTGTTTAAACTGGTGTGTGACAAACTTCACTGTGGAAATACTGATTCCTATGACCTATTATCTTTGCAGGTAGGTGAAATTGTATTGGGAAATACTGCTATAACCAAAAGAGAATTTCAGTCATCATGTCTGGTGTTAGTTATGGTGGAATGGCAGCATCATGCTCTCAGTGATGAGTAAAAATCTTTGTTGTGGCTAAGTAGGGGTGCCTCCTGAGTTTTATCAAATGCCGTTTTACTATCTCTTTCTGCACTTGTATAGTATTTAATTTGTTAATGTGATAATTTATACTGAGAGAGTCACTGACTTTCTCCCGTTCCTGGATATTCCCAGTTTAGTCATGGTATCCTCCTGATGCATTGCTTGATTTCATTTTGCTATTTTGTTTAAGATTTTTGCATCTCATGAATGAGATTATATAAGTTTTCTTTTTTATTGTATTTTTGTTTGTTTTGGTATTGCAATTACCTGTTTTTTAATATTGTATAATCCTATTAGGTTATTTTGTTTGATCCCCAATCACTTTTTTAGTTCCGTCTGTTGCGTTTTTTGTTTTTTTTTTTGTCTTTTAATTCGTACTTTAGACATAACAGATTTATTGAGTGTTCAGCACAGTTCCTTTAAGGAACCTTCATAGCCATGTTGTACTAGCCAAGATCCACGTAAAAGGAGCATCCTAACATGGCCCCTTATTGAACATCCTTTATTATGTGTTCTTGAGAATAATGTGTTAGGATTCAGAACTTCCATATAGGGCTATTATGGTCATACTTGTACATGTCTTCTGGAGTACACGTGTACACATTTCTTTCTGTATATACTGGGAGTGGAATTGCTGGGGTGTGGTCATGGGATACACATCTGTTGAATTTTTTAGTAAGTTTAAATGCTTCTGAACAGTTTTCCAAACAAATGAACCAACTTACACTCTCACCAGCAGTATATGAATGTTCTAGTTTATCCACATCTTTGATAATACTTGACATCATCAGTTTAAATAATACTTTTATTACTCTGGTAGGTAATATGGTCGTATCTGATTGTTGAAAATTATAGTTTGAAAATTATGGTTTGATTTTCCATTTTCTGATTGTTGCCTATTTGTATATTCTTGGAATTTCTCTTTATTCCTTGCTGCCTGCATTGGATACATTTGATGTGTCTATTTTCAGAGAGCATCTGTTCAGTTTGTAGGATAACAATTAACACCTAGCCCATGACTCTCTCTTTCTTTCTCTCTCTCTCTCTCTTTGTGTGTTTGTGTGTATATGTGTTTATTCCCCACCAGAAAGTGAGCTGGTTTTGATGACTATGATGGAATCAGCTTTATCTCTGGATCTCCAGTTCCCAGTATGAATCATGACCCTTCGTTGTTTGATTCAGTTAGGTTACACTCAGTAGAAATTAAAATACCACACTGGCTAGAACAATGAGGAAGTATATTGATTCATATAATATGCTTTCAGAGGGACAGTGGGCTCCAGATATTTTTGATTCATCAGCAAAGTTAAATCTTCAGAGGCTAAGTTTCTCTTCCATTTTCCACTCTGCACTTCCCAGTGTTGGTTGGCACCATGGCAGCTGGCAGGTTTCCAGATATTACAAACAGACGTGACAACATCCACAGAAAATAATAAGGGAGACCATCTCCTGCGACAGGAGCAAGAAAACGTTTCCCATTAGCCAGCAGTGTACATCTGCTTTTAGTTGCTAAAATGGGTCATACGTAATTTCTGAAATAATCGCTGGTATTACTTTAAATTATAGACTCTCAAAGGTTTTATTTAAATAAAAAATCAGACTTTTGGCCAGGTGTGGTGGCTCACACCTGTAATCCCAGAACTTTGGGAGGCCAAGGTGGGTGGATCATGAGATCAGGAGTTCAAGACCTGCCTGGCCAACATGATGAAACTCTGTCTGTACTAAAAATACAAAAATTATCCGGGTGCGGTGGTGAGTGCTTATAATCCCAGCTACTTGGGAGGCTGAGGTAGGGGAATCGCTTGAAACCAGAAGGGAGAGGTTTCAGTGAGCCAACATCTCACCACTGCACTCCAGCCTGGGCAACAAGAGTGAAACTCTTGTCTCAAATTTTTAAAAAATGAGACTCTTAAGTTTCATTAGCTTTTTATGTATGTATGAGACATAACAAGTGATCCTTTATTTAAAAAAGTACAGTTACAAATATGTATAAATTTCATAAGACATAGTTTAAATTAAATGTATATATTAAGACCACCAAACATAATTTCAGCTTTTTAGAGATTAATGTTTACTTTTAAAAGCAGAAATTCTGAAATATAAAGTTTATATTGTTAGAACATTTAATAGAAATTTTTTATGATATAGAATGTTATCTGATTTTTTGTAGATGTAGGGGACAGGGAAAATATTTTTGGTCTAACCTTGTTAAGCATTTTTTCCTCCAGACTCAGAGGGGTTTACTCTTTTAATTCCTGGAATTCTGTTAGTTAACGTGAAGAGTGAGGGGGCCAAGATTTACAATGTGGAAATGAAACCAAGGTATAATTGGAATTTGGGAGTATATATTTACTCAATTCTTTTTTTTTTTTTTTTGAGACCGTCTAGCTCTGTCATCCAGGCTAGAGTGCAGTGGTTTGATCTCAGCTCACTGCAACCTCCTGCCTTCGCCTCCCGAGTAGCTGTAACTACAGGTGCATACCACCATGCCCAGCTAATTTTGTATTTTTAGTAGAGGTGGGGTTTTACCATGTAGGCCAGGTCTTGAACTCCTGGCCTGAAGTGATCCACCTGCCTCCACCTCCCAAAGTGCTGGAATTACAGGTGTGAGCCATCACACCTGGACTCAGTTCAATTTAGTACACATACATAGTACTAAATTCAAAAGAAACAAGTCTTATCTCACCTTTTCTGAAGCTATACAATCACCCTTTTCAGAGACAACTACACTTCCCAGCCTATTCTGTGGTCCTAAGCAGATAGTCCATGTAAATAGCAGAGTACATTGCCTTAAAGTAGACGTTCAAGATTTGAAAGTATTCCTTTAATATCTCATAATTCGGTGTTAGTCATATACCAGTGATTGTGGATATCATCAATAAAAATTTCGGTTCATTTTATTTTCACTATACCCAAGTGTCTGTGGAGGAAGGTGTGCAGTGTCCTTGGCCACATTTTAAAAATATGGTTCATTCTGAACTGTTTGCCCGATCTCTGCCTGGTGCACAAGTGATATTGTGGCCTTCTCCACCACCATCACCGTGGGATTCTCTTCACCTCTCTCCTTTATTGAATTTCTTGTTTTCTACTCATTTATGTTGGTAGAAAACCCCTTCCACTTGCTATCCTTCAAGAGGTGACTTGGAAATAATTCACATGGTTGAAAGGATTTTATTCTACCCTTCTGTTTTTGGTGTCTCCCTATTCTTGGCCAGCAGGTTCCTAGGCATGTTTTTTTCATAGTAGATGGTAGAAACACAAGAGGCTGAGCCAAAGCATATTTAAAGTATCTATATCCATTGTAGGCCATGCTAATTCTGTTGACTAGACATATGGCCAAGCCAAACACCAATGGGGCAGGGGCGAGCTCTGCCAAGGGCAGAGAGTAATGGAAGAATTGTGGGCAAATACTCTTAAGCTACCAGATTCACACCAACATTATTGGCACCACTGTAGGTCAACACATTCCGCTGTGGGGGCAACTGAACAATAATTAATGATTTCATTGATGATAATTTGTTCTCATGACATTAGTCAACTGGAAAATATAAACCTTTACTATAAAAATGTTCCTGGTTAGGCTGGGCGTGGTGGCTGATGCTAGTAATCTCAGTACTTTGAGAGGCCGAGACAGGCAGATCACCTGAGGTCAGGAGTTCAAGACCAGCCTGGCCAACGTGGTGAAACCCCGTCTTAAAAAAAAAATGCTCCTGGTTGTTACATGAATATATGAAATTTATTTTGTACACATTTAACAATAGCAAAACAGTTGAGTAAATGATTTTATATTGATATTGCTTAAAATGAGTCTTATGTGACTTGTAACAAATGATTAAAGTCATAAAATATGTCTGTTTATGAATAATTATAGGGATAAAAATAGGAAAAAGGGAGAAAATATGACCATTTTGGTTTGAGTGAGGAGAATAGAAAGATTTTAGAAGAACATGTCTGTGTGTGTTAGTTTTGGAATGATTTCTACAGCTGTGGACTTCTAGAAAGAATTTACAGTGAATTTTGGGGTGATCATTCAACAGGGGGAAATTTGTGCCTCACTGCCTCATCTCCATAGTACAGCTTATTAAACTAAAAGCAAAGCAGTGTGTTCAAAGCAAAACTAATTTTATATCGGTGCAAACTTGGGCATAATGCCTATATATTCTTTTTCTACATTCCCTCTTGGGATGTTATTAAGTTTCCAGTCTGTTTCAGGGACTCATAAAAACCACACCTTCAATTTCTGTAATTTGTAGGTGAATGTTTTGGGTGGGCACATTTATCCTGCACACAGTCCTTGTGTCAGGACAGAAATGGTCAAAAGTCAAGAGCTCTACAATGAGCGGAGATTCAGGATCAACTATAGGCTTTTTCTAGGGGGAAATTCTCCAGTGTCTCAGGGCAAAAATGGAAAAGGAAACAGACTCTTTACTAAAAGAAGTGCAGTGATGTGTGTACCAGGGAATAGTGTGGTTTTAAGCTGCAGTTGTGCTTAAAAATTACTTTGCAAAATTGCAAATTGGCATTTAGCAGGAATGGGAATCTGTCTTCTTTATAGAGTCTCTCTGAGATGCCTGTCTATATAAACTTGCATTCCTGTACCCAACTGAAAAACAAAATCTTAAAGGGGTTTGAAATATCTGTCTTTCTGTGCTTGATCCCTTATTATCTTTACAGTGCAATGAGATGAGGATGAGAGAGTTGGAAGTAACAATGACCCTCTGCCACTGGGATTCAGGAAACTAATTATGGGTAGGTTTACTGAGATAAGGATAAATAGGTATATAATGGTCAAATTATGTGGAATTTCCCCTAACAGCAGTGGCTCCATGACTTGTGTTCCAGAGAGAATGTCAGTGGGTTTTTTTGGGGGGCACAAACTTGGGGGTTTCAAATTTCATGAGGAGATGGAAGCAAGATTAACAAGCTAATTTTACATTGGTACATTATTTCTTTTGTTATTTAAGAGTGTCTAGTGGTAGGCCCCTCCAAAGGCTTCTAATCACATTTGGAATCAAATTTAAACTCATCAGTAATTCCTACAGGTCATACATGGTCTTGAGTACAGGACTCTGACATTATTACCATGGCTCCCCTCCCCTCACTGCCCTGCCATGGTAGTGTGTAATGATCACTTTCACTCACCACGCATTCACTGACTTACTCAGAGCAACTTCCAGTCCTGCAAGCTTCTTAATTTTTTGAGTTTTATCATTTTAACAATATTAAAACTTCCAATCCATGAACATGAGCTGTCTCTCCGTTCTAACTGCTAATTCTATCAGCAGTTGTATTATTTTCCTGGGAGTGGTGTAACAGATGATCCCAAATTGGGTGACTCAAAACAACAGAAATTTATTCTTTCACGGTTGTGGAGGCCAGAAATCTAAAATCAAATTTGTTTACATGTATGTGGTTTCTCGCCAGAGTGAGTTGTCTTATATTGGTAAAGACTTGAACAATGACCAAAAGCCTTCCCACATTCTTTACATTTATAGGGTTTCACACCATGAAGACTTTTCTGATGTAGACACATAATGTCGATATAATCTAAAAGTTTCCCCACATTCCTTACATTCAAAGGGTTTCAAGCCAATATGAATTTTCTGATGTTCTGTAAGGTGAGAATGATGTCTAAAAGCCTTCCCACATTGCTTACATTCATAGGGTTTCATACCAGTATGAATTATCTGATGCTGAATAAGCTGTGAATAAAACCTAAATAAGGCCTTCTCACATCCATTGCATTCATAGGGTTTCAAATAAGTGTGGATTTTTTGATGTCTAATAAAATGCTGTAAAACTACAAATGCTTTTCCACATTCATTACATTCATAGGGTCTCACACCAGTATGGTCACTCAGATGTTCAGTAAGGTGTGAATATTTTCTAAAGTCCTTCTTACATTCCTTACACTCATATGATTTCTCTCTTGTGTTATGTCTCTGATGTAGAGGAAGGGATGTATGTTTTTTGAATATCATTTGACTAAAACATCCCACTTTAGGTCCCTGTTGTCTCCAAAATTCAATTGTGTGCTGTGGGTCATTTCTGAAAATAAACCTCCTAAGGTTGAAGGTTTTATTTCTTTTCAGTGTCTTCTGATGGTATACATTTACTTCATAATTGCTTTTTTCTGAAGATAACTTGTCACTTTCATTCGTGAAATCAAAGTCTGAAAAAAATGAAAAAAACCCACAAACAAATAAATGCTATTTTCCAATAATAGGGGTAGGGAGAGGACATCTATATTAAAAATAATGATAAACTAAAGAGTGTATCTGTTAGTAGTAAAAGAGTTAGAAAATTCTAAAATACTGCCATGCAATTTTTAAAAAGAAGGGCTCAGAAAATTATGAAAGTGCACAGGAGGATGTAAGATTTATGAGTAGGCAAAGAGAAAGTCACTAGCTCTCATATTTAGTTGCAAATCAGAATTACCACAGGAGCATCTTACATATACTACCCTTTAGGTATCTACTGAGACTGAGTGGATCAGAATGCATAGGTGTACGTCCTGAATATCTGCATTTCTAAGATTATCACATTGCTCTCTATATACTTTTGTCAGTGTCTTATCTTAGAATGAAACTCAAACACATAACCATGAATAAAAGGCCCTCTCTTACCCACACAAATTCATTTCAAGCCCCTTGGTATCTGTTCCCTATATTGCACCATATTGCATCTTTTCAGCTATGAGAACATACCACAGATCTTTCCCATCTCTTGGGGTGTTACATAGATGTTCCACCTTTCAGAAATCCTTTTAAGTGGCTTCTTTAAATAATTTGCTAACTCTATGCAAATTCATATATCTTAGTCCGTATTCAAATACCCAATTATGTGCCTTCATACTGCCTCTCTAAATTTCAAATTTACTAAATCTCATTTGTTTTGCTACTTATTTTATTATCCAAAAACATTTCTTTCAACTACCACTGAAAAACAAGTCCCTACCATATGGTAAGTATTAATTAATTAATTGTAGAATAAAATATTGAGTTAAAAGTATAAATTGGATGAAAATAAAGGTCATTGGAAAAGAGAGCTGAGTAACCATTTTATTTCTGAAAATTATGTAAAAATTATCAAATATCTCTCCCTGACTCCAATCTCTCACTCCTTATTAATTTTTTACCTCACATTTACTTTAGAGGTGAGAAAAATGGACTTCTAGCTCCATCAAGAATAGAAGTGGAAAAGGCTGATAGATGGCCATTGTACAATAACCTGTCCCCTTAAAAATATACATGCCTCTATCACTGTTGTCCATTTCTTCCTTGCATAGCCGTAATTGCTTTTCTGTTTCTATCTCAATCAATCACATGTTGCATTACCTTTTTTGGTAATGTTTTAAATAATGGTTTTATCTACAAATAAAGCCCGTAAGGTTGAAGTTTTACTTCCTTTCATTCTACACATGCTCAATCTGTTGTGTTTCTTCAGTGCCTTTCCCAAATTCTCCCTTCTATCCATTTTAAGTCAGGGCGAATCATTCTTGAATTTTACAGAAATGCATCTCAGCAATTTTTCAGGAACTGCATGAATTAATATATTGAAAGGCTTATCAAAGGCAAAGCAAATAAACTTGGGGATGTTGGGAAAAATAAAGTAACAAATGGGGCAAGAGTCTAGGAAACTGAGTGCCTAGTAGTTTGCATCAAAGAATGTATTGGATGTAGGCTGAAGATGGATAATCTGTATAGGGGAGCAGCATTTGAAATCTAATGTGCTAAATGGGTCAAGTATTGAAGACAAGTGGAATTCTTCTATGAAAAAAATATACATTTAAAAAGTCAAAATAATACATATGTTATCCTCTGAGCCAATGCAATAAAGGATAAGTAGCAATATCAAAATGCCAAAACACTTCCTATTTATAAACAAAAAGTACTCAACAACTACTATTAGATGAAAGAGAAAATACAAACTGAAACTGTAGAATTTCTTGAAGACAGTGATAATGGAGATACACATATCACAATCTATGGCTTTCAATTATAATGCACAGAGGCAAACTCAAAGATTAACATGCTTACATCTAATTAAAAATTAAAAAATTAAAATGAACAAATGAAGCAATCAATTTTTAAATTAGGGAAAACAGCCAGGCTCATTGGCTCATGCCTGTAATCCCAGCATTTTGGGAGGCTGAGGCAGGCAGATTACTTGAGGCCAGGAGTTTGAGACCAACCTGGCCAACATGGCAAAACCCCGTCTCTACTAAAATTACAAAAATTATCCAAATGTGGTGGCTCACACCTGTAGTCCTAGCTTTTCAGGAAGCTGAGGCACAAGAATCATTTGAACCCAGGAAGCAGAGGTGGTAGTGAGCTGAGATTGCACCGCTGTACTCTAGCCTGGGCAGCAGAGTGAGACTCTTGCCTCAAAAATAAAAATAAAAATTAGGGAAAAATTAGGAAATGAATGATAAATTCATGGACTGCAGAAAAGGAAAACATAATAAAAGCAAAATTTGAATAAAACAGTAGAATTTACACATACAAACTATTATTTCCTTTATACCTCAGGAATAAAATATAGGGGGGAAAATCCAAACATAATGACAAGGGGGAAACAATCATTGATAAAGAAATAATGTTAAAAAAAATCATACGGCTGTGTAATTATTTGATATGTACATGAAATGATGAACTTTCTGAAAATAAAATTTATCAAAAGTTACACCAGCTAGACTTACTGACTTGCTTCTAGCAAACAATATGAAAAGGGGGAAAAATGAGTTTACAGTGAGGAAACATGATGGACATCACCTTAAACAAGTGTAAGTTTAATTTTTAAAAAATCGATATAATCTTTGAACATTAATAAAGGAGAAAACCATTCAATCCTTTCATTAGGTACAGAAAATCCATTTAACAATCTACATTAATCATGATAATTCTCAGCAAACTAGGAATAGAGGGGAACTTCTTTAATCTGATAAAGGAGACCTAAAGAATAAAAACTACAACTACCATTTTACTTAAAGGGAAATATGGACCACTGTCCTGATTTCAGGAATAAGGTAAGGTTGTCTGCTCTTATATGTCTTTTCAATTTTGTAGTAGAAGACCTATCCAATATCATAAGGAAAAAAATGAAAAGTATAGATGGAAGGAAGTAAAATGATCTTTATTTGCAGATAATGTAGATTACATGATTGTGTACATAAATTTTAATTCCACAAGCTTTAAAAGAAATGAATTTATTGTTGAATAAAAGGTCAAAGTATAAAACAATTACATTAAAGCAAAGCTACTGAAAAATAAAAATTTTAAAACCTAACAGTTTATAAAAAACATAAAAAATATAAAACACTTTGGAATAAATTTAACAGATATGCAAGACCTTTAGACAAGAAACAACAAAATCTTAAGGAAAGAAATTAAAGATTAATTCAACAAATAGAAATGTATTCCATGTTCATGAACTGTAAGACTAAATTTGAGATATTCTTTCCAAATGTATCAATTTGGAGATTCAATGTACTGCCAACAAAGTGTCAGCAGGGTGTTTTGTTTGTTTTGAGAAAATTAATAAACTCATTCTAAAATTAGCAATGCAAAGAACCCAGAATAGACAAGGTGATTTTAAAGAACAAAGTTGTTCTTCAACTTGTATTACCAGATTTCAAGACATAATATAAAGCTACAGGAATTAAAATGGAAGTACTGGCACAAAGATTGACAGAGGATGAACAGAAAAGTCCAAAGACTCCTGCACATATATGGTCCCATTCAAAGTCTGACTGCAACCTAAGAGAAAGCCAGTGTTTTTTACAAATGGTGCCAGTGCATTTGGATACCTGTATGGAAAAAAATGATTTTGAACTTCATGTGACTACATACATGGATATAAATTCAAGATGGATTGTAGGTCTAAGTGTGAAAACAATCAAATTTCTAGAGGAAGAAATAGGAAAATATCTTTGTGATCTTGAGATAGACAAATTTTTCCTTTTTTTGTTTTAACTTAATTTCTACTCATTTTAGACTTAGATAAAAGTTGCAAGAGTAGTACAGAGGGTTCTTATATACCCTTAATTCTAATGTTTGTTATTTTACATAACCAAAGGATAATTATCAAAATCAGGAAATTAACACTGGTACAATACTACAAATTTGCATATCTTATTCAAATATGTTTTCCCATTAATGTCCTTCATCTTTTCCAGGATCCCACACATGATCCTACGTTGCATTTAGCTGTTATTTCTCTTTACTCTTCTGATCTCCTTAGACTTTTTCTTACTGCATTACTTTTCAGTTGCTACCACAACCAATTTCCATGAATTTAGCTTAAAACAACATTAATCTCATATTTTCCATGGACGTGGAGTTTAGCTGGGTGCTTTCCTCAGGCTGGTCTCACAGGCTGCAAACGAGGTGTTACCTGGGCTGTGTTCTCCTCTGGAGTTCAACTGGGGAAGAATTCAATGCCAGATTCATTCAGATTATAGGCAGGATTCATTTCCCTGTGGCCATATGACTGAGGGCCTCACCTTTTTGCTAACTGTTGGTGGGAGGCTGCCCTCAGGTTCTGGAGGCCACCTGCAGTTCCCTTGCCAGACAGGCTTCTCCAACATTGCCACTTACTTCATTGAGGCCACAAGAGAAGTCCAATCTACTATGTGTCTTATATGGTATAACATAATCACAGTAGAGACATCCCATCACTTTTTTTTTCCATATGGTAGTTTAATTTTTATGATTTTAAGGAACCTTCATACCATTTTACATAATGGCTATACAAATTTATATTGCCACCAACAGTGTACAAGGGTTCCCTTTCCTCTACATCTTCACCAACATTTATCTATTTTCTTTCTGTAATAGCCATCCTAACAGGTATTGTGGTAACATCTCATTGTGGTTTTCATTTGCATTTGTCTGATGTGCTTTTCAGGTACCACTTAACCATTTGTATGTCATCCTTGGAAAAGAGTCTATTCAAGTCCTTGTCTATTTTTAAATTGAATTATTGGTTTCTTTTTTAAAAAATTAATTTTTATTTCACTTTAAGTTCCAGGATACATGTGCAGAATGTGTAGGTTATTTACATGTGTATATATGTGCCATGGCAGTTTGCTGCACCTATCAATCTGATATCTAGGTTTTAAGCCCCGCATGCTTTAGGTATTTGTCCAATGCTCTCCTTCTACTTACCCCCCCAACTCCCTGATAGACCACAATGTGTGTTGTGCCTCTCCCTGTGTCCATTTGTTCTCATTGTTCAACTCCCATTTTTAAGTGAGAACATGTGGTGTTTGGTTTTCTGTTCCTGCATTAGTTTGCTGAGAATGATGGCTTCCAGTTTCATCCATGTCCCTGCAAAGGACATGATCTCATTCTTTTTTATGGTTGCATAGTATTCTGTGGTGCATATGTGCTACATTTTCTTTATCCAGTCTGTCATTGATGGGCATTTGGGTTGGTTGGTTCCAATCTGCTATTGTAAATAGTGCTGCAAGGAACATACATGTGCTTGTGCCTTTATAGTAGAATGATTTATAATCCTTTGGGTATATACCTAGAAATGGGAGATTCCTCAAGGATCTAGAACCAGAAATACCATTTGACCCATCACTTTTGCCTTATAAGTTAATCAGAAAAGTGACATCTCCTGACCTTTGCCATTTTCCACTGATTAGAAGCAAGTCACTTGCTCATACTCCAGGGGAGAGGACTAAACAAGGCTGTGGACTCCAGGAGGTAGGAATCATGGGGCCACCTAACGTTCGCCTGTCATACCTATCTTCATGCTCTTTCAATTTGGAAGAGTACCTATCATTTATTCTGTCAAATGTCCCTCTGCTGGGGTTGTATGATGTGTTTTTATAGTGGAAATGAGGTATGCATTCTTGACAGTGTCAGTAATGATGCTGTGACCTTCACATTGCATCTTCATGTCAAAGGGTACATGATGTCAGTGTTTCATTACTGTTGACCTTAATCTTCATCATTTGGTTAAAGTATTTTCTCCTGCTTTTTCCTTCTATACAGTTACTATCTTCCCATTTTTAGTTAATAAATATCTTGGAGGGGTAATACTTTAATACTATGCAAATCCTTTTTCTCCTCAAACTTTGACCCACTAACTTTAGTATCTCTTGTCTTAATGTCCATTGTGAGGATACACGGAAGCTCCCCTATGTACATAAGTTGTGCTAATAAATGCTTTGAATTGGTCACCCTGGCATTTAGTGTTTCTTTCTTTGTAATCCCAACAGCCCCATCTTGGGATGGTTTGGGCAGTCCCTTTTGGGAACTCCCCTGCCACTGCTTTTGGGGTGACTCTAGCTGAGTGTTCAGCTGCACAAAGTAAGGTTGTTTCTGATATTTGGCTGCTATAAATAAACCTTCTATAAACATCCTTTACAAGTATTTTTGTGGACATACGTTCTTGCTTTTCTTGGGTATATACCTAGGGGAGGACATGGTTTACCTAGTTTATACTTCTACTGCAATGTATATAAGGTCCAGTTGCTCCTCAAACTTGCCAATACTTTGTGTTGTCAAATATTTTAACTTTAGCCATTCTGGTGCATGTGTAGTGGTATCTCATTGTGACTTTTAGCTACATTTTCCTGATAATGATGGGAGCATCTTTTCATATGGTATTATTGATTTTGATATACTCTTGGGTCATTCAACTCTTTTACCTATTTTTAGTTTGATTTGTCATTTTCCTATTGATTTGTAGGAATTTATGGATATATTTTAAACAAAAGTCTTCTATGTGTGTATACAGACATAAAAAGGAGGGTGGGAGGAGAGAGAGAGAGAGAGGAGAGAGGAAGAGATAAGAAAGAATTGCCTGTGGCTTCTTATTCACTTTCTTAATCATGTCTTATTATAAATAGATGTTCTTAATTTTAATGAAGACCCATCTACTTAGGTATGTCCACAATAAATGGGCTGGGTTATGAAACTTACATGAGGGCTTAAGAAATTTGGCTTAGGATCACAGCTAGCTTCTATGTGTTTAGCAACATGTTTTGATCTTTCAGTGTTTCAGGCCATAAACTATACAACTTCACCAGTGCCTGGGAATGTTCAAGGCCCTGCCTTGGGTTCAAAGCTGCAAGGGAAAACATGCAGCTGAACAGATCACAGGGAGGTCAAGGCATTCTGTGAAACACAGAGAGTCAGAGAAACTTGGAGAACCTACAAACCTATCATCATGAGAATGAATAAGCAAATTGTGGTGTGGTTGTATAAAGGAAGATTATATCACAATTGAAAAGAAGTCCCGTTGATTTCCAAAAGTACCAGTTGAGATGAAAAAAGGGAGATACAAGAGATTCCATTTATATGAAGTTCAAGAACAGACAAATCTTATGTTGAGCGATGGGAGTCAGAATAGCACTTACTCCTTATGTGAGAACAGTGGGTTCTAACTGGGACAGGACACAGAAAAATCCTCTAAGGCAGGGCATAGAAATCTTCCGTGTCTTGATCTGGGTGGTGAGTACACTGAGCCTTTCAAATGCAAAAATTCATTGAGTGATATATATATAAGATGTGGGCACCTTATTGTATATGATATACATCACTTCAATAAAAAGTGATGACACAGAGCTTTATTTGATGATAGTAAGTAAAAATATTACATTACAAACGGTTATCCTGTTATGATGGGTAAAATAACACATATGAATATATGCATATGCCTTGAGTGATGGAGACACACACACACACACACACACATACACACACACACACACACCCTCTGCTGCTCAGGCCTCAAATTCTGAAACTCCAGGCATGACACGCCGCCGGTTCCATTCCGGCCAGCGACTGTGGAAACCTTCGCTGATTTCTTTTCTTTGGACACAGTCTACTCACCACGTAGGGCCTTAGCCGCTGGGACACCGGAAATGGACCTAGAGCTCGAGGGTGACCGAAGCGCGGTGACTTCTGGGAAATATAGTCCACCCGGAATAACCGTGTCCACGGCGCTCGCGGTTCTGCAGCCTATGCTCAGAGTGCGCATGCGCAAGAGCTGCGTCTTAACGCACCGTTAGTTGACTTACTCTATTAAGGGCTGTGATTTCACGCCGTCCTGCGTGTTTAGAGGAGGCCAACTTCTCTAATTGAGTCTCGACTAGAGAAGGCAGAGCACGGGCATTCGTACCTCAAAGCCTCAAACCTGCGTGTGAGAGAAGGTGGCGAGTTCGAGTCTGGTCGGCAGTTGGTACTCTAGGTGCGAGCTCTGTGGGGCAGGGGCTTTTGTTTTTCGCGCTCCCAGGTAGTGCCAGCGCCAGAGGCACAGCAGGCGTTAAGTGTGCATTGGTTTTAGAGAAAGAATGCCTGTGCGTTGTGTGTTTTCACTCTGTGACATTGTGGGATTCATTGTGTGTGACCACGGATGGGGTTGTAGTCCTGATTATGGTTTGTTTCTAAGTGTGTTACTTTGGACGTGAAGTGGTTTGTGTTTCAGATTTTGAGATTATGTAAAATTTTTAAGCCCCCTCCCTTCACTCCAACTCCCACTCTGAAATTTCCCATGCCCAGTTGGCATTCTCTCACTTAAAATACGAATCTGGCTGATTTGTCCAAGGTGTATGCTACTAGGGCCTACTTATTCATTAGGCAGAATGGGCAAGGTACTAAGGGCCCACAGAAATGTTTCTTTTCAAAATAAGAAGAAAAATTGATTTTTTTTTTTGAGACAGAGTCTTGCTCTATCGCCAGGCTGGAGCACAGTGGCTCAGTCTTGGCTCACTGCAACCTCTGCCTCCTGGGTTCAAAAGATTCTTCCGCCTCAGCCTCCCGTGTAGCTGGGACTACAGGCGCGTGCCAAACGCCCGGCTACTTTTTGTATTTTTAGGAGAGACGGAGTTTCACCATGTAGGCCAGGATGGTCTCGATCTCTTGACCTCGTGATCCACCCGCCTCGGCCTCCCAAAGTGCTGGGATTGCAGGCGTGAGCCACCGCGCCTGGCGAAAAATGGATTTTAAGGTCAAAAAAACTTAATATCTTAGTCTACTGGGTATTTAAACTGATACAATCATTTTGGAAAACTATTTGGCAAGATCTATTGAATTTGAATATATGCATTTTTATAACCTAGCAGTTCCATTCTTACCTTTAACCCAAAAGTGTGTATACATATTCATCAAAATACATGAACAGGGATGTCTCTGGCATTGTCATTTTGATTGGAATTGCATTCAATATAAGGGTACTTTTCAGGAAAACTGGTAAATATTGAGAAAGGGATGGGCGTGGTAGCTCATGCCTGTAATCCCAGCACTTTGGGAGACTGAGAGGGGTGGATCACTTGAGGCCAGGAGTTCAAGACTAGCCTGGCCAACATGGCAAAAACCCATCTCTACTAAAAATACAAAAATTAGTTGGGTGTGGGGGTGCACACCTGTAGTCCCAGCTTACTCAGGAGGCTGAGGCAGGAGATTTGCTTGAACCCAGGACGTGGGAGGTGGAGGTTGCAGTGAGCCGAGATCATGCCACTGCACTCCACCCTGAGCGATAGTGTGAGATTCTGTCTCAAGAAAAAAAAAAAAATGAGAAGGGACTTCCAGGAAGATGGAATAGATGTATTTTTTTTATTCACCCAGCTAAGTACAATAAAAACCCTGGGCATTAGTTATAAAAAAAGAGAAAAAAGACTGAGTGATAGAGAAAAGGTACACTGGTGCTAAGTTGCCTTGGCTTTCTTTATGCCTCCTTTGTGCCAGGCTTAAAGCCAAAGAAGCCAGCAGTCCCAATACAGCAGTGGGCACAGACAAAAAGTCCCAGCAAAAGCCTGCTCTCTTTAGCCAAAAGACAAGGAAGAGGGCAGCCTAGCAAGACAGAAAACTTTTAGACAATTACTGCTGTGCTCTAATCAAATACCACAAGAGAAAACTTCAGCACTATCCCCAGCATGCCAGCAAAGACCCATGCTTCCACTCTTGCCAGGACAGTCAGGACTTTCCTCACCACCCCTTAACCCACTGCAAATAGTAGAAGCTGCTTGGAGTGCAGTAATAAGGCACTCCATTCCCCTCAAATTAGAAAGGTATCAGTGGAGGTCTAGTGGGAAACCAGAACTCCCACCCCTGCCACTAGTAATGAGGAGCCCCTGTGGATATCAATGGAGGCTGAGTGGGAAAGCTGGATTTCTGTCACCACCTAATAATAATGAGGCAGCACCCACCTCCCCTACCACAGTGATGTCAGAGGAGATCAGGTAATATAAACTGAATTGTGCACTCCACTCCCCAAGTTCATATGTTGAAGTCCTAACTCTTTACCTCAACATGTGGATTGTATTTGGAGATAAGGTCTTTAAAGAGGTGATTAAGTTAAATCACCTCTTTGGTGTGGGCCCTAATCCAGTATGTCTGGTGTCCTTAGAAAAAAGGAGATCAGGACACAGATACTCAAAGGGTGTGTGAAGGTAGCATGTGAGGATACCAGAAGAGCCTGGCCATCTACAAGCCAAAGAGAGAGACCTCTGAAGAAACATACTGCTGACACCTTGATATCAGACTTCTACCCTTCAGAACTGTAAGGAAATCAATTCCTGTTGTTTACGCTGCCCAATCAGTGGCACTTTGTAAGGTATGATCCAGAGCCTCAGCTCATAAAACCAAAGATATTCAGTTCTAACAGAAAATCACTTATCACATCAAGAACCAGGAAGATCTCACACTGAATGAAAAAGGCTCAATAGATGCCTACACTAAGATGATAGAAATATTAGAACTATTTGACAAGAATTTTAAAGCATCCATCTTAAAGATGCTTCAGATAATTACAAACATGCTTGAAACAAGTAAAAACATAGAATGTCTCAGCAAAGAAATCAAAGATATAAAAATTTTGAGACCTGAGAAATTCAGTAACCAGTTAAAAACTCATTGGATATACTTAGCAGCATAATGGAGAGAACAGAGGAAAGAATCAGGAAACTGGAAGACAGAACAGTAGAAATGACCCAGAATGAACAACGGACTGGATAAAAGACCAAAAACACAAAAATGTGTAAATCTATACAGAAATTGACATAACAATTATAGTCAAACATAGTAACACTCTGCTGACAATAATTGATAGAATCGCTGAAAAATCAGTAAGGACAGAGAAGACTTGAACACTATTATCAACCAATTAGATTTAATTGACATAACATTCTGCCAAACAACAGCAAAACGCCAAATTTTTCCAAGTACATACAGATCATATGTCAAGATAGGCCATAAGCTGGACCATGCAACAAATCCCAAAAGCTTTATAAGGATTCAAGTTATATAGAATATGTTCTCTATTCCACATTAGAATTAGATTAGGAATCAATAACAAAAAGACAGCAGGAACTAAATAACTTTTTTTTTTTTTTGAGATGGAGTCTTGCTTTGTCGCCCAGGCTAGAGTGCAATGGCATGCTCTCGGCTCACAGCAACCTCCGCCTCCCGAGTTCAAGCAATTCTCCTGCCTTAGCCTCTCGGGTAGCTGGGATTACAGGTGTGCGCCACCATGCCTGGCTAATTTTTGTATTTTTCAAGTAGAGATAGGGTTTCACCATGTTGGTCAGGCTGGTCTCGATCCCGTGACCTCATGATCCGCCTGCCTCAGCCTCCAAAAGCACTGGAATGAGCCACCGCGCCCGGCAAATAACATTTTTTTTTTTTTTTGAGACAGTCTCACTCTGTCACCCAGGTTGGAGAGCACTGGCGCAATCTCAGCTCACTGCAACCTCTGCCTCCCAAGTTCAAGTAATTCTGCCTCAGCCTCCCAAGTAGCTGAGACTACAGGTGTAAGCCACCATACCTGGCTAATTTTTGTATTTTTTAGTAGAGATGGGGTTTTGCCATGTTAGCCAGGCTAGTCTCCAACTCCTGATCTCAAGCAATCTGTCCCCCTGGGCCTCCGAGTGCTGGGATTACAGGTGTGAGCCACCATGCCCAGCCAGCATTTCACAGTCTACAGGTCAAATAAAATAAAAATAAATTAAAAACATATCAAAATGTATAGGATGTAGATAAAATAAGACTTCAAGGAAATGTATAGCATTAAATGCCTATATCAAAAGAGAAGAGTGTCTCAGTGACTGATATGATTTGGGTTTCAGATGCTCTTCTTTTTCTTGTTTAAGATAAACACTGGATTAGTCCATCAGTGACTGGTATCGTTTGGATCTGTGTCCCCACCAAATCTGATGTCGAATTGCAATCCCCAGTGTTGGAGGTAGGGCCTGGTGGGAGGTAAATAGATCATGGGTGTGGAGTTCTCATGAATGGTTCAGCATTGGTATGGTATAGTGAGTGAACTCTCAGGAGATCTGTTTGTTTACAAGGGCATGGCACCTCCTCCCTCACTCTCTTCCTCCTGCTCCAGCCATGTGACTTCTGCCATAAGTAAAAGCTGCTTGAGACCGCCCCACAAGCAGAAGCCACTATGCTTCCTGTATAGCCTGCAGCACTGTAAGCCAACTAAACCTCTTTTCTTTATAAATTACTCAATCTCAGAGATTTCTTTATAGCAGTGTGAGAAAAGACTAATACAGTGACCTAAGCTTTTACCTTAAGAAACAAACAAAAAAAGAACATCTGAAACCCAAAGTAGGCAAAATAAAGGAAATAAAAAAGATACAGAAATCCATAAAATATGCACACCTGTTCATGATTTAAGAAACACATTCAACAAATTAAAAATGGAAGGGAACTTCTTCAACACAATAAAGGGCGTCTATAAAAAACCCACAGCTAATATCATATTTAATGGTGAAAGACCTACTTTCTAAGATCAGAGACAAAACAAAGATGTGCACTCTCACCACTTTTTATTTTTGGTTTTTGAGATAGGAGTCTCACTCTGTTACCTAGGCTGGAGTACAGTGGCATGATCTCGGCTCACTGCACACTGCAACCTCTACCTTCAAGGTATTCCCCTGCCTCAGCCTCCTGAGTAGCTGGAATTACAGGCACCTATGACCACGCCTGGCTAATTTTTGTATTTTTAGTAGAGATGGAGTTTCACCATGTTGGCCAGGCTGGTCTTGAACTCTTGACCTCCTGAGGTGATCTGCTCACCTCAGCATCCTAAAGTGCTGGGACTACAGGCATGAGGCACCATGCCCAGCCACCTCTCACAACTTCTATTTGATACATCCTGTAGGTTCTAGCCAGGGCAACTAGGCAAAGAAATGAAATAAGAGGTATCCATATGGAAATGAAGAAGGAAAATGAAGAAGTAAAACTGTATTTGCAGATATGATTTTATATACATAAATTCCTAAAGAAATCACAAAAAACGAATAAGACTAGTAAATGAGATCAGCAAAGTTACAGGAAGATCAATATGCAAAAACAATTCTGTTCTTGCACACTATCAAAGAATAATCAAAAAATGAAAGAAGGAAATTCCATTTACAATAGAATTTAAAGGAAGAAAATACTTAGGAATAAAGTTAACAAATCAAGAAAAAAGTTTGTACACTGAAAACTATAAAACATCATTGAAAAAAAATTAAAGAAGACCTAAATAAAAGGAAAGACATCTGTGGTTCATGGATGAGAACACTTAATATTGTTAAAATGGCAATACCTCCCAAACTGATCTATGGATTCAGTGCAATCCTTATCAGTATCCTAGCTGGCTCCCCTGCCCCAAGAAATTGACCAGCTGATCCTAAATTCATATGGAAATGCAAGGGACCAAAAATAACCAAAACAACTTTAGAAAAGAACAGTTGAAGGACTCACATTTCCCAATTTCAAAAGTTACTAGAAAACTACAGTATGGTACTGGCATAAAGGTAGACATATAAATCAGTGGAATAGAATTCAAAGTCCACAAATAAGTCCTGATATTTATTGTCAATTCATTTTCAACAAGGGTGCTAAGACCATTTAGTAGGGGAAAGAATAGTCTTCCTAACAAATGATGGTGTTATATGAAAATTTTCAGTGCCACAAAAGAAGTAGCACTCAAATAGAAATTTAATTTTCTCAGCAAGACAACTTTACTTTCTGCAGAAAGGGTGCTCCCGTTAGCCATCTTGCCACAAGAGGACACTGAACAAAGGAGGCAGGGCCATTTATATCTCTTTGGTGAGATCATAGGAGACAAAAGTCAACATAAAACAATCTATTGTATTTCCATATATTAAAAAAGAACAATTGGAAATTGAAATTTGAAAAACAGTACTATTTAATTTAGAACCCCAAAAAAGAAATACTTAGTTATAAATCTAATAAAGTATATGCAAGATCTATATGTTAAAACTACAAATTACTGATGAAGGAAATACGGGAGTCTTAAACAAATAGGTAGATACTGTGTGTATGATTTAGAACATTCTCAGTATTGCCAAAATGTCACTTGTCCTCAAACTCATCTATATGGTCATTGCACTCTCAATAAAAATCCAAGCAAATTATTTTTAGATATGGCAAAGCTGATACTAGAAATTATGGCAAGGCAAACAAATTTGATAGCCAGAATAAAATAATGGAGTTGGAAGACTCACACTATCTGGTTTTAAGACATTATATACAGATATAAAAGTCAAGATGTGCAATATTTGGCAAAATGATAGACACATACATCAATGAAACTGCACTGAGGCCAGAAAAAGACCCATACACATATGGTTAATAGATTCACAAAGGTGCCATGGCAATATTGAAAGAATAGTTAATTAGATTCTCATATGCAAATAATAGACCTTCCTTATATAAAGATTAATTCACATCTTATATAAAGAGTAACTCACATGTATCACAGACCTAAATATAAAACCTGAAAACATAAAAGTTGTGATAAAAAGTGGGAGAAAAATCTTTGTGACCTTGGATTAGGCAGAGTTCTTATAATTGAAACCAAAAGCACAATTCATCAAAGACAAAAATGGAACTTAATTTTAAAAAATTTCCAGTGTGAAAATACCATTAATGGAATAAAAACACAAGCCAATATGGTACATAATATTTGCAAAACACATAACTGACAAAGATATGTATCCAGAAGATATTTAGAACTCTCAAAAAATCACTAACAACAAACAATCCAGGTTTTCAAAAAAATGGGCAAAAGATTTTAACATAGTTCACACACAAAAAATAGGCATATAGATAGCAAACAAGCAGTAAAGATGCTCAATGGCCATTAGGGAAATGTAAATTAAAACCAAAATGAAATCCCCCTATATATCTTTGAAATCCTAATAACAAAATAAAAACCAAACCAAATCCTGACATACCAATTGTTGAAGTTAAGGAACTGGACTTTCATACACTGGTGGTGGGAATGTAAAATAGTAGTTATTTTAGAAAAGTTTGTCAGTTTTTCATAGATAAATATACTGTTAAAAAAAACCCAGCAATTCCACTCCTATTTACTAAGACAAAAGAAAATGTGGATACACAAAACTATATGCAAATGTTGACAGCTTTCCTCATAATTACTAAAAGCTGAAAACCCAAATATCCCACCAGTGATAAATGGATAAACTGTGGAACATTCATATGACAGACTACTACTCAGCAATAAAAAGAAATGACTTCTGTGCTGATATATGCAACAAGACAGATGAGTCTCAGAAGCATTAAGTGAAAAGTGCCGGATTCCAAAGGAAACATACTCCAGGATTCCATTTATATGACATTTTTGAAAAGATAAACTATACAGACAGAAAATGAGTCAGTGGTTGACAAAGGCTGGTGATGGGGAGAGAGGATGACTAAACAGAACAAGCAAGTTTCAGGGCAGGGGGTGCTAGAACTGTTAAATGTCTCGATTGTGATGGTGGTGTTCACATGACAGCACTTGCCAAAATGCATAATAATACACTAGAGTCAGTTTCACTTTATATAAATTATTCCTTAATTTTAAAAAAAGTTAGCTTGTATGATTTTCATAGATGCCTTTTATCTCATTGAAGAATTTTTTCATCATGAATGGATGCTGAATTTTGTCAAATGTTTTCTCTGAATCTACTGAGATGATCATAAGGACTGAGATATGAGTACATACTAAATCCATATGAAGCTCAGGAACAGACCTAATTAATTTACAATTTAGAAATCATAATACTTGGCACTGGAGGTGGGACTGACTGGAAATGGGCACAAGAAAACTTTTTGGTTTAATAGAGATATTGTATACATTGATCTTGGTGGTAATTACATTTATCAAAATTCAGGAAGCCACAAACGAGATTTGTGCATGTAACTGCATGCAGATTACACCTCAATAAAGTACTGTTAACATACAAAACTTCTAGCTGCTAGCCCCAGAAACTGATTTCTGTACCCATTAACAAGCTGCAACCTTCAGTTTGATACTCATCCATGAGAACTGCAAAAATGGGAAAATCAGGCCATATGACGAACATATGTCCTCCAAACCTTGCAGAATTCTTCTGAGTACAATTTTAGAGAAATTTTTAGAGATAAATAAAAATGTCAAATATGCCTGAATTTCAAATATGATAGTAATTTCAAATATTACTGAAAAATTAGTGTTTAGGCACTGAAAAGGCAGAGTAGATTTGGCAGTCAACAAAGGCTCTACCCTTTTGGAGCTTATATTCTATTGGAACAGAGTTCAGCATTTCCATCTTAATACTTCTGGTTCACTCCATATCAGACTCATCCTTCCTAATTTCTCTTGTTTGCATGTATCAGCTAATGTTCAGTGTTCTGAATGCAGTCTGTATACCTCCACTCTTGTGAAGCTTCTCTGCTGTGTGGTCTCCCAGTCATTTGGCTGAACTATTGACTCTATAAAATAAATGTTTTGTCTATGATAGCTCTGATAATTAAAAACATTTCAGCACCCATCTAAGATAGTAAAACATATTTTATTGAGTTTCTTTCCTGTGTGAATCCTCGGATGAAGGGAAGTCCTTGTCACCTTCATCATCAGCATGGACTCGCTGATGAATGATAAGACTTGAGCTCCAACTGAAGCCCTTCCCACACTCCTCACATTTGTATGGTTTTTCTCCAGTGTGAACTCTTTGATGGGCTTGAAGGTATGAGCTCCAGCTGAAGACTTTCCCACATTCCTCACATTTGTATGGTCTCTCCCCTGTGTGGACCCTCTGGTGGGCTTGAAGGTAGGATCTCTGCCTGAAGCGCTTACCACACACATCACATCGGTATGGTTTTTCTCCTGTGTGGACTCCACGATGTGCCAGAAAATTTGAGGCACGACAGAAGCCCTTTCCACACTCCTCACATTGATAGGGTTTCTCTCCAGTGTGGCACCTCTGATGGGCTTGAAGCTGTGAACCTACACTGAAGCCCTTCCCACACTCTGCACACTGATACGGTTTCTCTCCAGTGTGGACTCTCTGATGCACCTGAAGGCTGGAGAACTGACTGAAGGCCTTACCACACTTCTCACATTTATAGGGTTTCTCTCCTGTGTGGATTCTACAGTGTACATTAAGATCTGAGCTCCGACTGAAGCCCTTCCCACATGTACCACATTTGTAGGGTTTCTCTCCGGTGTGGCCTCTTTGATGGGCCAGAAGATTTGAGGCCTGGCTGAAGCCCTTGCCACACTCTTCACATTTATAGGGTTTTTCCCCTGTATGGACCCTAAAATGAATGTTAAAATCTGAGCTACGACTGAAGCCCTTACCACATGCATCACACTGATACGGTTTCTCTCCAGTATGGCCTCTTTGATGGTCCAGAAGATTTGAGGCCCGGCAGAAGCCTTTCCCACACTCCTCACATTTGTATGGTTTCTCTCCAGTGTGGCTTATCTGATGGGCCTGAAGGTGTGAACCCACACTGAAACCTTTCCCACACTCCTCACATTTATAGGGTTTCTCTCCTGTGTGGATTCTACAATGAATGTTAAGGTGTGAGCTGTAACTAAAGCTCTTGCCACACGCATTGCATTTGTATGGCTTCTCGCCAGTGTGGATTCGCTGATGAGCCTGCAGTCGTGAACGCCAACTGAAGCTCTTCCCACACTCTTCACACTTATATGGTTTCTTTCCAGTGTGAACTTTCAGATGAACTTGAAGATATGATCTCTGACTGAAGCTTACCCCACAGTCCTCACATTTATAGGGTTTCTCTCCTGTATGAACTATCAGAGGAGCTTGACAATGTGCGCTTTTCCCAACATTCCTCCCACATTCTTCATATCTGTATGGATTCTCTCCAGTGGCAACTCTCTGATGATGGTGAAGATGTGACCTCTGACTGAAACTCTTATAAGCTGCATCATCTATGTATGATTTTGCTCCACTGTGGACTCTCTGATGGGCTTGAAGACTTGAAAACCGACGGAAGGCATGATCACATTTTTCACGTTTGTAGGGCTTCTCTCCTACATGAGCCCTTTGGTTAATTTGAAGATGGGGGCTCCAGTTGAAACTTTTCACACAATGTTCCCGTTTGTAGGGTTTTTCACCAGTATGGACTCTGTGGTGAACTTGAAGATGGGAACTCTGATTACTGAACGCTTCATCTTTATAGCGCAAATCATCTCGTTTTTCCAACTGACAGCCTGTTCTTTGAATATTTACCACAGAATCTTGACACTTGGTTAATTCTCTTGTAATCTGTTGCCAGATCTGGGAGCAGAAAAGCTCTTCATGAGGCAGGTACCTTAATCCTACCTCTTGAAGAGTCTCCATCTCTTTTAGATGCTTGCCTCCTAAAAGGATAAAAAAAATTTGGAGATGGAGCATGTAAATAATGTTTTGTTCCAAGATATCAAGTTTATAAACTCAGGCCCACAGCCTACAGCTGCATTCAACCAGGAGAAGGTTCCATGTTTCTTTATCATCATGTACATGTACTAAGAAAATAAGAGGGAGTAACCAGGTTCTCATTCACTACACATTAATAAGACCCACTTAGAATCACACTAAATTTCTATGTGAGCTACCAGGTAGAAATGTGGTGGTTGCAGAAGAAGAAACATATTTCCTAAGAAATCTTTACCAAGAAATTGAACCTTACTAAAAGCCTCTTTTTTTTTTTTTTTTTTTGAGATGGAATCTTGCTCTGTCTCCCAGGCTAGAGTGCAGAGGCATGATCTCGGCTCACTGCAATCTCTGCCCGGGTTCAGTTGATTCTCTTGCATCAGCCTCCCAAGCAGCTGAGATTACAAGTGCCCGCCACCACGCCCAACTAATTTTTGTATTTTTAGTAGAGACAGGATTTCACCATCTTGGCCAGGCTAGTCTCGAACTCCTGACCTTGTGATCACCCACCTTGGCTTCCCAAAGTGCTACAGGTGTGAGCCACCACACCTGGCCAAAAGCCTCATTTTTTGCTATAGCAGATGTCTAATGAATAGCTTCCACAAAACTTGCCTACTGCATAGACATCTGAATAAAGTGGCCCTGTTCAAAATGTCTAGTAAAATTCCTACATATAAATTATCAAAACCTTTGCCTGGGATTATTTCATTGGAAGTTTATTCTAAGGTTAGGATATTTTGAGGCACCGTGCTAGTTAGAAAGACACACATTTGGCAGAAAGTATCTTATCACCTAAGTTGGGGTCCCAACTTCTCGGTCATGGATCAGGACTAGTACCAGTCCATGGTCTGTTAGGAACTGGGCTGCACAGCAGGAGGTGAGCAGTAGGCAAGTGAGCATTACCACCTGAGCCCTGCCTCCTACCAGATCAGTGGTGGCATTAGATTCTCATAGGAGCACAAATCCTATTGTGAATTGCACATGCAAGGGATCTGGATTGCGTGCTCCTATGAGAATCTAACTGAGGCCTGAAAATCTGAGGTAGAACAGTTTCATTTTGAAACCATCCCCCTGATCCTAGTCTATGGAAAAACTGTCTGAACAAATCAGTCCCTGGTGCCAAAAAGATTGGGAATTGCTGACCTATATACCTAAAGTTTGAGTGTAAACAGATAGTGGTCCTTTACCACTTGCTAGGAAATATCCTCCATGAGAACACCTGGGAGAAGAGGTTTATGGTAATAACATTCATTTTCTAAAACCTGATAGCAATTAAAAGTTTCCATAACCACCAGGGGGGTAAAAGTGAAAAATTAGAAGCTACTCTTTTACAACAGAGTAAGAATTTGCAAGGAAAAAATAAGTAAGGCAATAGTACAGATCTCAAAGTCAACACTGAACATAACTGAGTTATGTTCTCCTTGGAATGCTGTTCCCCCAGTTTGCCATACAGCTTGCTCCTCACTTATTTCTCAGCCCTCTCTTCAAATAAGACCTTATCATCATGGCCTCTTTTTGTTTTTTTTTTTTTTTTTTTTTTTTGTGTCAAGTTAATCTCTTGTGCCTGGTGGTTGCGGCTTCAGCAAGCCTTTTTATTGCCTCTGCACTCTTGCTTGGGTGACTGTGAGACCATGTATAAAAAAAAAAAAAAAAAAAAAAAAACAAAAAGAGGCCA
>CAUYLG010045465.1:0-13150 GCA_963573385.1 Cacajao melanocephalus | reverse complement strand
CAAATAAATAGAAATTTCAGAACTGAATAATATCTGAAAAAAAAATCAATAATGGAATGGGAAATGACAGAGTGAGCATAAAGTGGGCCAGGCATGGTGGCTCACATCTGTAATCTCAGCACTTTGGGAGGCCGAGGCAGGAGGATGGCTTGAGGAGTTCAAGGCTACAGCATGCTATGATCATGCCACCGTACTCTAGCCTAGGCAACAGAGCAAGACCCTGTCTCTAAAACAAAATAAAATAGGCCAGGCGCGGTAGCTCAAGCCTGTAAACTCAGCACTTTGGGAGGCTGAGGCAGGCGGATTACTTGAGGTCAGGAGTTCAAGACCAGCCTGGTCAACATGGTGAAACCCCATCTCTACTAAAAAAATACAAAAATTAGCCAGGCATGGTGGCGAGCGCCTGTAATCCCAGCTGCTCAAAAGCCTGAGGCAGGAGAATTGCTTGAACCTGGGAAGCAAGGTTGCCATGAGCCAATATCATGTCACTGCACTCCAGCCTGGGTGTGAGACTCCATCTCAAAGAAAAAGTGAGACTGCATCTCAAAGAAAAAAAGTAAAAGTCAAAATAAAAATAAAACAAAACATTGAGTGAGTGAAATTACTCAATACGAGATCAGAAAGAAAAAAGATTGAAATAAGTGATTAGCATAGCAGGGACTTGTGGAATAATAGTGAAACGTCTAACATTCAGGGCAGTGGAGTCTGAAAAGTAGAAGAGAGAAAGAGATTTGGACCAAAAAATTAATTGAATAAATAATGCACAAACGTAGGGGAAGACAAAAGCCCTTATGTTTAAGAACATGATGAACCATAAACGAACCATAGGATGAATTCAAAGAAAACCACATTCAAACATTATCAACTGCTGAAAATAACAATAATGAAACCATGGAGGTCAAAAGGTAGTGGAACATCTTTGTCAAAGAACTGAAAGTAAAGAACTCTATATCCAGCAAAATATTCTTTGGGAAAGAAGGCAAAATAAAGATTCCCAGATGAGGGCAAATGAGAATTTCTTGCCGCAGATCTGCACATTCAACAGATATGACACCAGAAATAACTGGGGAACTCCAAGAAGGTGGGAGGAGCAGTGGCAAAAAATGTGGGTAAATATAAAAGACAATTTTTATCTCTTCAGTAACATATGATTCAGTAAACATATGATTGTTATTATTTATTGAGGTTTTCCATATGGCAGTTATAACATAATGGAGGAGGGTAAGGGACCTATGTGTTTGTAAGGCTTCTATATTTTATTTGAAATGGAAAAATATTAACTCTAAGAAGAACGTGAAGGGTTAATTAAGTATGTACACTGTTGGCCGGGCGCGGTGGCTCACACCTGTAATCCCAGCACTCCGGGAGGCCGAGGCGGGCGAATCACCTGAGGTCGGGAGTTCAAGACCAGCCCGACTAACGTGGTGAAACCCCATCTTTATAAAAATAAATAAATAAATAATTTTTTAAAAAAGTATGTACACTGTTATACCCACAGCAACCATTTACATAACACAAAGAGATACAGCCAAAATTCCAACAAAAAATCAAAACAATGTTTTAAAATACCTAAATAATTCAAGAGAGGGCAGGAAAGAGAGGATAAAAGAAAAAAAAAGGAGAGAAGACAACGAGGAAACAACAAAATAGTAAACCTAAATAGAACCATATCAATCATCACAATAAACATAAATGATCCCAAAAGGCTAATTATAAGACCCAACTACAAGCTATATTATTTTTAAAAAGACTCAACTATAAGCTACCTAGAAGAAATCCACTGTGAATATAAAAACATAGATAAAGATAAAAAGGTTAAAAAAAGATACGCTATACAAATAATAAAAAATTGGAGTGGATATATTAATATCAGGCAAAGTAGACCTCAGAGTGAGGAATATTATCACAGACAAGAAGCAGATACAATGATAAATGGCATCGATTCATAAAGAAGACACAAAAGTTGTAAATACTGAGCTAACAGCAGAACTTCAAAATGCATGAAGAAAAAAACTGATGGAACTAAAAGTAGGAATAGATAAATACATAGTTATAGGTGGAGACTTAAACTTCTCCTTAGTAACCGACTGAACAAGTGGCCAGAAAGTCATACAGAAGACCTGACTAATACTATCTACCTATTTGACCTAGTTGACATTTATAGAACATGCCACTCAGCAGAAAGAACACATTCTTCTTAAATGCACATGGAACACTCATCAAGGTAGACCATATCCTGGGTCATAAAAGAAACCTTAAAAACTTTAAAAAATAAAATAAAATAAAAACTCATGCTTGTAATCCCGCCACTTTGGGAGGCCAAGGCAGGCAGATCATGAGTCAGGAGTTCAAGACCAGCCTGGCCAGCATGGTGAAGCCTCAACTCTACTAAAAACACAAAAAATTAGCCAGGCATGGTGGCGTGTGCCTGTAGTCCCAGCTACTCAGGAGACTGAGGCAGAAGAATTGCTTGAACCCAGGAGGCAGAGGTTGCAGTGAGCCGAGATTACACCACTGCATTCTAGCCTGGGTGACAAAGAGAGAGAGTATGTATAAAAAAAAAAAAAAAAAAAAAAGTAAAAAAAAACCACAAAGTATACAAAGTATGTTCTCTAAACATATGGAATTAAACTGTGAATCAATAATAGCAAAATAATAAAAATCTCCAAATATTTGGAAATTAAACAACACGCTTTTTTTTTTTTTTTTTGAGATGAAGTCTCACTCTGTCACCCGGGCTGGAGTGCAGCAGCGCGATTTTGGTTCCTGCAACCTCTGCCTCCTGGGTTCAAGCAATTCTCTGCCTCAGCCTCCCAAGCAGCTGGGATTATAAGGATGCACCACCACTCCGAGATAATTTTTGTATTTTTAGTAGAGATGGGGTTTCACCATCTTGGCCAGGCTGGTCTTGAACTCCTGGCCTCATGATCCATCCGCCTTGGCCTCCCAAAGTGAACAACATTCTTTTATATAACCAATGGGTTCAAGAGGAAGTCTCAAGGGAAATTAGAAAATATCTAAACTAAATACAAATGAAAACACAACATATCAAAACTTGTAGGATGCAGCTAAAACAGTGCTTAGAGGGAAATTTATAGCATTAGATACTTACATTAAAGAAGAAGAAAGGTCTCCAAATCAATGATCTGGTCTCTGTCTTAAGATAGCAGAAAAAGAAGAGCAAAATAAGCCTAAGGCAAGCAGAAAGAAAGAAGTAAGATTACAGCAGAAATAAATGTTATAAAGAATAGTAAAACAAATGAGAAAATAAAGCAAGAGTTTAATTCTTTAAAAAGATCAATAAAATTGATAAATCTCTAGCTGAACTGACAATAAAAAGAGAGAAGAGACAAGTTATAATAATTAAATAAGGGTTATCACTACAGACACCAGAAACATTAAAAGGATAGGAAGGAAATCCTATGAACAATTCAAATAAATTCTAGTTAAATAAACCTAGCTGAAATGAAAGTTGAAAGACACAGAATAGGTGAAGAAAGAGATGACCTGAATAGTCCTACATCAATTAAAGGAATCACATTTTTAGTTTAAATCCTTGGTTGTGGGGGAGATCAAAACCCCAGCCCACATGACTTTACTAGAAAATTCTACCAAACATTTAAAGAAAAAATAACAATATTCTACATATTTTTTCCCATAAAGCAGAAAAAGAGAGAACATTTCCCAACAAATTTGATGAGGCTAGCACTACTCTAATACTAAAACCAGACAAAGACAGCACAAAGAGAAGAAAACCACAAACAAATATCTTTCATGAATATAGACATACAAATCCTCAAACAAAATAATAGCTTGCTACTTAAGTATCAAGTTGGTGGGGGGCGGCGGGGGGTGGGGGGTGGAAACAGCAAATCTAATCCAACAATCCAACAGTGTAGAAAAAGAATACACTGGAGCCAACTGGCATTTATCTCAGGAACATAAAGCTGATTCAATATTCAAAAATCAATCAATGTAAACTCTCACATTAACACTGAAGAAAAACCGCGGGATCATTATCAGTTAATATAGAAAAAGCATTGGGCAGAATTCAACATCCATTCATGATTTTAAAAAAACTCTCAGAAACATAATCCATAAGATAAAAAACACAAATTCACCTTCCACAAAATTAGAAACTTTTCCTCTTGGAAAAAGATTATTAAGAAAATGAAAAGACAATCTATACAGATGGGGAAAAATATTTTCAAATCGTGTGTCTGGCAAATAATTTATACACCAAATATATCATTTTCAAAATCTATAAGGAAAACACACTTACAAAATAAACTAAAAATGGGCAACAGATTTGAACAAACACTTCACCAAAGAAGAAATGCAAATGGCAAACAAGGACATGAAAACATACTCAACATCTGTAGTCACTAGGAAAATGTAAATTAAAACCACAATAAAATGCCATTACATACTTATCAGAATGGCTGAAACAGAAAAGACTGACCATTTCAGTTGCTAGAAAGCCTGTGAAGCAATTGAAAGTTTTATACGCTGCTGACGGGATTATAAAATGGTACAACCACTTGGGAACAAAAACTAGTCCCATACTAGAGACAACCCAAATGCTCACCAACAGCAGAACAAACAGAGGCATATCCACACCCAGATATATCTATCCTTAACAATGACAAAGTAGGAAGTACTGATACATGCTTTAATGTGAATGAATCTCAGAATGATCATGTCAGGTGAAAGAAGCCAGAAAAAGAGAGTAAATTCTGTGATTCTATTTATGCAAAATTCTGAGACATAAACTGACCTATAGTGACAGAAGTCAGATTAGAAGGAACCTGGAGAAGAGAGGCGCAGGGAGGAGGAAGGGAGGGGCATGCAGCAACGCAGGAGCAGACTTTAGGCACAGTGGGTACGTTCGCTGTCTCAAGCGTGGGGATGGCGTCACAGAGGCTGCACTTGTCAAACTGTCCACTTGAAATATGTGGTTTACTGCATATGCAATTTAATTACACAATCCATTTTTGTGCTCATTAAACAAAATGCAACAGCAAGTAAATACTCCAATTAAAAAGGCATAAAAGATTTGAGCAAACACTCCACCTAAAATGATGTCAAATAATACAAAAAGAAACTCAACATCATAGCCATTAGGGAAATGCAACTTAAACCTGTAATGAAATACCACTACACACCTATTAGAATGGCTAAAATTCAGAAAAAAACTGACAAAACCAAGTGCTGACAATACTGTGGAGCAACTGGAACCCTCCTATGCTGTTGGTGAGAATGCAAAATGGTACACACACTCTGGAAAACAGTTTGGTAGTTTCTTATAAATTTTGTTTATAAAGCAATTTTAAAAAAGAAAAAAAGAAATATTATTTGTTTCTTTTGTTTTGTTTTGAGACAGAGTCTAGCTCTGTCACCAGGCTGAAGTGTAGTGGCGTGATCTCAGCTCACTGCAACCTCCGCCTCCCAGGTCCAAGTGATTCTCCTACCTCAGCCTCCTGAGTATCTGGGACTACGGGCGTGCGCCACCACACCCAGCTAACTTTTGTATTTTCAGTAGAGATGGGGTTTCACCTTGTTGGCCAGGCTGGTATCAATCTCCTGACCTCATGACTGCCTGCCTCGGCCTCCCAAAGTGCTGGGATTACAGGCACGAGCCACCGCGCCCAGCCAGGTTTCTTATAACATGAAATATGCATTAACATGTTGCCCAACAACTCTACTCCTAGATATGTATTCTAGAGAAGTGAAAACTTACATGTAAACAAAAACCCATACAGGAGTGTTTATAGTAGTTATAACTAACCACCCAAAACAGAAATGTGAAAAATATAATCTCCTAAAACAGAAAATAACCCAAACTACCGTCCACGGATGAATGTAATACTATTCCTCAACAGAAAGGAACAAACTATTGATAAATGCAACAACATGGGTGAATTTCCAAAGAACTGAGTAAAAGGCTATATCCTATTTACACGGCATTCTGGAAAAGGCAAACGAGTCAGTACAGAGGACAGATCAGTGGCTGCCATGGGTCAGAAGGAGGGGGAGGGGATCCCTGCCAAAGGGTATCAAAAGGCAGGGTTTTGAGAGAACGAGCAGTTTTCCATGTCCTGACTGGGGTGGTGTTGACACAGACAAGGGTTACGACTCACTGTAAGTGCACACAATAATAAAGATAATGACAATAATACAGTGGTCCCCCTTATCTGGGGGGATGATGAATGATGACGATGAAAAGCACCTAGGGACACTTTTCAAGACTCCCAGTCAATGCCTAAAACCATGAATAGTTCTGAATCCTATATACACCACGTTTTCCCCTATACTGTACATACATACCTACAGTAAAGTTTAATTTAAAAATTAGAGCCAGCCTCAGTGGCTCATGCCTGTAATCCCAGTACTTTGAGAGGCCAAGGCAGGAAGATCACCTAAGCCCAGGAGTTCAAGACCAGCCTAGGCAACACAGGGAGACCCTGTATCTACAAAAAATAATTAGCTGGGGCCGGGCACAGTGGCTCACACCTGTAATCTCAGCACTCTGGGAAGCCAAGGCAGCCAGATCACCTGAGGTCAGGAGTTCAAAACCAGCCTGGCTAACATGGCGAAACCCTGTCTCTAATAAAAATACAAAAATTAGCCAGGCGTGGTGGCAGGTGCCTGTAATCCCACCTTCTCAGGAGGCTGAGGCAAGAGAATTAGCTGAACCCAGGAGGGAGAGGTTGCAGCGAGCCAAGATCACACCACTGCACTCCAGCCTGGGCAAGAGAGTGAGACTGTCTTAAAAATAATAATAATAGCAATAATAACAATTAGCCGGGTGTGTAGTCCATCTACTCAGGAGGTTGAGGTGGGAGGATCACTTGAGCCCGTGGGGTTTGAGACTACAGTGAGCTACGTTCAAGACCTTGCCTCAAAAAAAAAAAAAAAGAAAAAGAAAAAGAAAAATTAAGCACAGTAAGAGATGAACAACAACAATAAAATAGAAAAATTATGACAGTATACTGTGATATAAGTTGTGTGAATGTAGTCTCTCTCTTACAATATCCTACTGTGCTATACTCAACTATTTTCAGAACACGATTGACCATGGATAATTGAAACTTCAGCAAAACTGTAGGTGAGGTGGGAGCTAGTGCTATAATAAAATGCCCATGAGTCCATAGTGAGGTAAAGAAATGACTAAATAAAGAAGTCTCCTCAATGGAATTCCATTTTATGCAGACACTCTACCATCAAGGTGTGGATAACTCCCCGCCCGATAAGTGTGGGCTATGCAGTGACTCCCTTCCTGAAAGGACAGTACGGAAAGGAGGGAAAAAGTCACTTTACAGCAGAAACACCTGACAGACACTGCGTCTACCCGGTGATGATGCTCAGCATCAGCAGGGCTAGGCCATGCTGACCACATGTACCACTGACACGACAGAAAATCCAGGAATGGACTGGGAATGGTGGCTCAAGCCTGAAATCCCAGCACTTTGGGAGGCCAAGGCGGGTAGATCACCTGAGGTCAGGAGTTCAAGGCCAGCCTGGCCAACACGATGAAACCCCATCTCTACTAAAAATACAAATGTTAGCCAGGCGTGGTGGCATGTGCCTGAGAATTGCTTGAACCCGAGAGGGGGAGATTGTCGTGAGCCAAAATCGCACCATTGCACTCTAGCCTGGGCGAAGAAGCGAGGCTCTGTCTCAAAAAATAAATAAATAAAAGAAAATCCAGGAATGGATTTTGTGCTCTTCTTCCCAAAACCCATAAGCTTAGTCGAACTGTGAGAAGAACATGGCAAAATCCAGTAGAGGAACATTCTACAAGGCCTGACCAGTGCGCCTCAACACTGTTGAAGTTATCAACCACGAGGAACGTGTAAGAACCTGTCACAGCCAGAGGAGCCTGGAGAGGCAGGAGAGCAAATGCTGTGTGGGGTTCTGGATGGGATCCTGCAACAGAGAAGGACATGAGGGCAAATTCAGGAACCCTGGATGAAGCGTGGACTTGGGTCTCTAACAATGCATCAATCCTAGTTCATTAGTCATGCACAGAGCAAGATGCTGACAGGAAGAAGGGCTCAGAAATGCCTCCATCACAGGTTAACACACTCAGCCGCTGCTCTTGGTCACAGTCTCACAGGTTATGTTTCAAATGAAATACATTGTACAAGATTTTTGTGCTATTTTTTCTTGTTTGACAGTTAATGGTATTTAATTTACTACTAATGTGTTATGAAAACTCAATGCCTGTTTAAAGTTTGTGGCTTTGGAGTCAATTCTATCTCTAGTCACGGTGACTTCAACAGACTTAATAAGCCTAGGCAACATAGCAAGACCTTCATCTCTACAAAAAAAAATCGTAAAAAATTAGCCAGTTATGGTGGTGCCCGCCTGCAGCCCCAGCTATTCTGGTGGCTAAGGCAGGAGGATCGCTTGAGCCCAGGAGGTTAAGGCTACAGTGAGCTATGATCACGCTACTGCACTCCAGCCTGGACTAGAGAGACCTATCACTAAAATGAATAAACAAGCAAACAGACGTAATGACCATGGGTAACTGAAACTTCAGCATAAGTGTAGATGAGGTGGGAGCTATTGTTACAATAAAATGCCCATGAGTCCACCGTGAGTGCTTCTCCCATTTTAAATAATTTACCATCTTATTTTTGCCCTAATATAAATTCCTCAACAGTGCCCCCGGGACAAGCTAGTCATTATTTGGTTAAACAAATGAGCTGATGACTTTTATCATGACCATCATTACTTCCAGAAGGTGTCTTCTTTCCATGAAAGTAGAGCAGCCAGTGGGGAAAGAAAGAACTGACCTAACCACTGCTGCCCTTCACCAGCCCGGCCCACCTAATTTCTCTATGAAGTAGCACAGCCGTTGTAACAGGAAGATGTTGAATTGGCTGGTCTTCCCAGGCCAGAGAGAACATAGCCAAGACCCTGAGGCCGGAGGCAGGCACACAGATGGTATGGGCTCCCTCCCACCTCCTGCTCATCTGGCACCTCCCAGGCTATATCTGGAACCAGAAAGGTGCTCCCTGGATAGGCCTGTCCTGAGCAGAGGCCTCAGCATCATCCTCTGCCTTCCTGGTGAGGACAGACAGCAGTGAGGCCCAGAATCTCAGAACTGTCCCCCACATTGCAGCCTCGGCCAGCGACCTTGCTCTCCCAAAAAGCCTCACACACCCCACGCCAAGAAGCTCATCAGACACAGCTGTCCAGGCCAGTTCACTGGCACATATCTCAAGGTGCTGCTGCTTCAAACCAGGAGACTGAGGTCTAGTCACACCCTTCCCCATCTCTGAAATGCAGGGCGATCAGTGGGGGGTCAGTGGGGTCAGTCACAGAGACTAGCTCCCAACAACCCTTCTCAGTCACTGATGTTGTCTGCCCACCAAGGCCCCGGGGGTCAGGACTGCTTCCACGGCCTTAGGTCTCAGCCCAGGACACGGGTGGGAGCAGCCTAGTGAGTGACACCGAGGCCCCCAAGGAGTGGTCCTGCCATAAATAATGCCAAGGGCATATCCCCCTCCAAGGAAGGCCAGACCTGCCTGGGAAAGCTGCAGAAAACCTGCACTCTAGCTGCAAACAGGAAGGGATGAGCCTGCTCAGATGGTGAGGTCCCTATCCTGTTACCCGCCACTCATGACCACAAAGGACCAGACACCCTTCTTGGGCCAAGGAAAACATGCCGCACCTCCCCGTTTGGATCCCCGGCTACCAGGGCCAGCTACTGGGCATACCAGGACTCTGCTGGTGTCACCTGGCCTGGGAAGGACCTGAGCAGCTCAAGCTGGCCACCCGCCAGCCACGGCCCTGGCCATGGCCCCCACCTGCCCACGCCCACTGCAGCCTGCTCCCTGTCCTGAGCGCGGGAAACAGGTCTGCCAGCACTAACTCAAACTTCACAAAGAAACCATTTCTGGAATGGGGCTCCGTTTGGCGATTCGGAGTCAAAGGCGCACTTCATAGCTCCTTTCCAAATCCCGTGCATTGTCAGGCTCCGTTCCCCTTTGAAGCCTCGCTGAGTGATTGAAGCGTCTACTTTCTGAGGGGCAGATAGCACAAGGCTGGTAATCTGACTCTAAGCCACGGGATAAAGGTAGTTTGTTTCCTCTCAGCCCGTCTGTCAACACCTCCTCAGTAATTAGCCCTAATTATTACAGAGGGCCAGCCTCCCATTCGGTTATTAAATCAGAAATAGTATCACGGCTGGGCATCTGTCAACGCCCCGACTGGCGACCTTCGATTCATTGAATCCTCTGTCAGTATCCACCTTTGGAAGCGCCCAGGCGGGCAGGGAGGCAGCAGCTTCAAAGATGCAGATCCCAGGAAGAATTCCGGGGAGGCAGAGAGGCAGGGAGGGCAGGTGCCCAGCAACCCAGTGCTGAGGGGAAGCCGGGCACCACCCCCTGGGCAGCAAGTGACAGCCCGACTCCAGCCATTTCCTACCTTCCAGGGCTGACCGATGTCAGTCGCTCCGTGACAGGGAATAGGTATGCCCCCAAAGAGCTCCTTCCCTTGGAGAAGGAAGCACCCCCAGGCCTGCATCAGGCACATCCGTCTCAGGGAGTGGCAGGCAGGCTGCATCCTTGACTGACAGCTTGGCCTAAGGCCCAGCGAAGCCCTGCACCAGCTCAGTGCAGGGAGGGAAACCTGAGCCCCGGCTGCCCAGAGCCCTGGTAAGCTGGCAAATCTGCAAAGCAGAACTCAAGATTCCAGCCGGAGACACGGTTTCCATAGTGGAGCTGAGAGTGCTGCAGTCCTGCAGGCCCCAGGGAAGGACAGCCACCCACCTCGCTTCTGGCCCTGAATCTCTTCCCCATCCTAGAAAAATGGCCACTTGCGCTGCCACAGGGGTCTTCTGCTCTGGCAAAGCACCTCCAGTCTGCTCCCCTAGGGGATGGCTGCCCCCCAGCACGATTCACATCCTCAGACCAGGAGCCCGGGCTGACCTCACCTCACTTGGGGCAGTGACCCAGGTCCCCCAGGGCTGGCCACCAGCATTCTCCGGAGGCCGAGACCCACAGTGCCCAACCCTACTGCCACCAGGAGCTCCTGGCCTGCGGTGAGCCAGTTGGGGCCCAGTATGGTGCCTACATGCCAACCCACACCAGGTCTGTGGCGCCCCTTCCAGACAGGACCCAACTGTGTATGAGGGAGGGCCTCAGAGACCAGTCACTTGTGCTGGGGACACAGACCATGTGGCGTGATTCATTCCCAGCAGAGGCGAGTAAGTTCCTCTCACCAGCCCACTGCAGCCTGTTCTTCCCCAAGGCACTGCCAGTCCTTTGGGTCCTCGTGGCCACCAAACACCACACTGGCAGGACCAGGCCCGTCTGGGCCAGTGGAGGTGGGTGTCACGGAGATAAGGACATGGGTTAGTTTTCCTCCTTGGAAATGTCTGAAAGCCTCATGGCTGGGGCATGAGGAGTGACCTGCTGACCAGCCCCACAGTCAGCAGGGGCGCCAGGCAGGCGCTGAGGCTCAGACTTCTCCTCGGCACCGGGAGACAGGCTGCCCCAGCTGGGCCAAGAGGAAATGCCAGTGTGAGGAGCCACCAGGCTGCAGGGGCAGGCAGGATGGGCAGGCGGGGTCTCTCTGTGAGCAGGCGTCTCACGTTGTGGCTGGGGATGTCCATTGCCCCAGGAGCGGGTCCCAGGAGTCTGGCAAGATGGCAGGAAGGAAGCTTGATTTGGGCATTTTTAGCCAGCCTGCCCCAGGCACTTACGGGCAGAGGCAGGAACCCAGCCAGCAGAGAGAACCGGCCTTTTTGCCTGGGATGAACACACGGAAAAACTTGCTGCTTTACAGGAAGCAGGACATTCCTGTGCACCAGTCCAGCCTCTGCTTGTAGGCCAGCCCGGCAGGGAGACGGACAAAGCTCACGGAGAGTGCGGGATGGGGACCAATCCCCTGGGGCTGCTGCCCCTGGCCTAGGGGAGGGACGTGCCCTGGGAGCTTGGTTAGAGTTGGAGGAGAGGTCCCTAAGCACACTGGGACTGACACTTTCTGACAGGGACTTGCCTGTGTGGCTCCTCCTGTGGCAGAGGCCACCGTGGGTGGAAAAGGGAGGTCCTCCATCACACATAGGGGGTGGTATGGCCAGAAGTATGTCTCATCAACTCCCGACCACCCAGCTGTGTGCAGTCGTGCTGTGTACCTGCGTACACATGCATGTCAGCAATGTGCTTGCCACACCCACATCCACAGATATGCAAATGAGGACAGAGGCCGGCCTCCTGCTCGCTCTGCCCTGTGGGGTGCCCCCATAGCCCACTCCATGGGTGCTGCAGATGGACCCCTCACTGAGGGACCCCCATATGCACAGCCTGTGATAAACAGTCCTAGCTCCACAACGCACAAACACTCCCCAGTCCCCTGCACTGCTCACACACCCAGGTGAGGTGGGTAGTGCAGGCACAGCAGGGGCAGGGGAGTCACATGTCCTCTGCACCCAGCTGGCAGCCCCACCAACGGGGACACAGAAGAATGTGGTAAGTACATGAGCACCTCCCATCCACAGGCCCCAGCCCTGTGCTGTGGGGTCCCTGAGGCGAGGAGGAAAGGAGTGGGTTAATGAGGGCACCCCAGAGGCCTGGGCTCGCCTCTGGCCAGCCCTCACCTACCCACCATGACCCTGTAACAGAGATGATGTAGCCCAAAGAGAAACCAAGGGAGTGACAGGTCCTGCTGTCCGGAGAGCAGGCTTGGCCAGGCTGTCCAGCAACATGGCGGCCCCAAGCCCTGCACCAGGAAAGCGTGCAGACTGCCGGGGCTGGGCAAGGGCCACGACACCATCCTCTCTGCCTCTGCATTTGTGATCCAATGTGTTTTAAATCTTGCCAAGACAGGCTGGGCATGGTGGCTCATGCCTATAATCCCAGCACTTTGGGAGGCCAAGGCGGGCAGATTACGAGGTCTGGAGTTCAAGACCAGCCTGGCCAACATGGTGAAACCCCATCTCTACTAAAAATACAAAAATTAGCCAGGCGTGGTGGTGGATGTCTGTAATCCCGGCTATTCGGGAGGCTGAGGCAGGAGAACCTCTTGAACCTGGGAGGTGGAGGTTGCAGTGAGCCGAAGATCATGCCACTGCACTCCAGCGTGGGCAACAGAGTGAGACTCCAACTCAAAACAAACAAACAGAAAAAGATAAAACATG
>CAUYLG010045462.1:0-24555 GCA_963573385.1 Cacajao melanocephalus | reverse complement strand
TTTATAAACAAAAAATTAAATTTTTAATTAAACATCTTTTTTTATATTACAAGCAATACTTTGGGTTGGTAATAAAATTTCATTTTTTTTTTTTTTTTTTTTTTTTTTTTTTTTTTTTTTTTGCCTCAAGACAATCTTGTGAAACAATATCCCATTTTTTGGATGAGATAACTAAGGCTTAGGTAAAATAATAATTTATTTAAAGGTCACATAGCTATCACAGACAAGAGATGGGATTTGAATCAAGGTCTTAAACTTCAAATTGGCATGTTTCCTATCATAGAGTTAAGAAAGCAGAGGACCAAAAGGTCAATTTTGATGGAGAGTTTATTAGGAAGGCTGCTGAGAGATTGGAGACAGGGCCCCAAAGATAGCTCTGCATTCCTTTATTCAGTTGAGTAATCCTTAGCTTAGGTTGAGCCTGCCTAGCCCAAAGTAGTATAACTGAGAAAGGGAGATGGAGAAAGAGAAAAGAACATTGTCACATTAAAACAGCAGTTTGCAAATTCTAGGGAACACAGCAATGCAAATTGTTATGGATAATAGGGATCAGACCCAGGTGACACCGGGATGACAGGAAGGTAAGGTAAAGATAAGGGAGGCTTGACTTTATATTGCCGATCTTCTTTCCAGGTTGGCACAAGGTTTCGGTATATCTTAACTAAGCTATCCAAATACCCTAGACATTTTCTTCTCTTTTCCTTCCTTTGAGTGCCTCTTTCTTCTGCCTTCCTTTTTAATTTAAATTTTTTTTTTTACTTTTTCCCAGGATTCTTTCTCAACATACTTGATTTCTCCTTTTATTCCTTCCTATTGTTTTTCCTCATCAGTCTGATTCTTCTCTGTGGGCTTAGCTGAGAAAAAAAATAGCCTTGCTCAAGTGAAAAGCTTACGTATCTTTCATCTTATTTGATCTTTATAACAAACTTATGAGCGGCCCAAAGTAGAGACAATTCCCATTTAAGACATGAGGAAACAGGCTCAGGAAGTTAGGGACTTGTTCAAGGTCATATAACCAATAAATGATGAATCGAGAGCTAGAACTTACTTTTTTTCTGGTGCCTGAACTCTTTTCACTTTACCATGAAATACTCAAGTGGTTATAAAGAGATTTTATTGGTTTTTCATTTTTTCTGCTCTTATAGTATATGATAAAACCAAGTTAAACAGCAGAAATAACAATGACAAATTAAGATTTGAGGAGGAAAGAAAGGATATCAGTAATTAGAAGGAAGAAAAATACTCATCAGGTGCCTACTAAGTCCCAGATGCTGTAAAAGGTTATCTTATTTAAATACAGAATAAAACACTACTTAAACCTAAGTTAGTCTGACTCAAAAGTTCTAGTTCTTTACGTTATACCATGTTGTTTCCAAGAAAAGAATTCAGCCTGGGCTGTGTGCGTTTTCATACCCATGTACATATTCCTATGTGCTTAACATGTGTTATCGTATATGGGAATTTATGAGTGTGCACCTATTTGTTGCTATTCATAAAATCGAAAATCTATATGACCCTGACAAGTTTCATCTCCAAACTATTTCCTTACTTACAATAGTAATAGCCACCAATACATTTTGATTACTTATGTGTGCCCTTAAAGTACTTTGGTATATATTAATTAATTTAATCACCACAAAACTCTATGAGGTAGTTAATAGTATTAATACCACTTTAAAAATAAAGACACTGTGGCTAGATAAATGAAGAAGTTTCCTAAGTCATACAGCTAGGAAATGTGGAGCCAAGATTCACTTAGGTAACCTGATTCCAAAGCCTTTTCCCTGGATGCAAAATTGAATAAATATTCCTTATCTCTCAAGATCTTGAGAATTGTATAAGATGGCAGATATGAAAAACACATTGTAAAATGGAAATGGCTACGGATATGTTAGGTAGCATTTCCCCCTACTCACCAAATTCTATTGTCTAAGCCTTTTGGATCATAAGTCACTACTATTGAATGCTTGCTCACTGTATGCTGAAGGCCTGTACTAGTCTCTCCTAGGAATATTTTCAAGTTTATCATGTGTTTCTCCAGTTGTGGAGTTCTTGCCTGGGACAGTTTTCTGTCTAGGTAAATGAGTTCAAAGCACAACTGCTTTGTTGACACATCTCTGAGAAAGAAGATTGGAAGGGGTCCATTGTTGCATTCAGACTTGGAACGGACCAAGGACACTCTCTCCCTGTTGAGAATTCCAAAGCATGACTATTTGCGTGACCATATATAGAGCTATTTGTAGGCGTATGTGAGTATGCCTGTGTTTCATCAGTGAGTGTATTGGCAATATGTGAAAGCTGTAAGGACTCTTCAAGAGCTCATTATATACCACATTTTTATGGTTCCACGCTTGTCTATTTCATTCGATTATCAAACTTCTATAACTCTCTCAAAAGGTAAGAAGTATATAGTCTTTATATACTAAATTATTTTAAAGATGGGGAAACTGAGATGAAGAAACTTATGTAAATTCACCCTGAACAAGTATTAGAACTTCAACTAGACCCAACAGATGGAAAAATGTATGCTTGTGCTTCTTTATGTCACTTTAACAAAGCTGTGATGGCCCATCTACTTGGCCTCCATCACCATGTCTTGTAATTGATACACAGAGACCTCTAAGAAATGACATCCACTCTCAAGCAGTCTGTAGTCCCATCTGGGAAATGAAGACAGTTCATGAGGCAGGTCATAAGGCGGAAAGTCAACAATAGTAGAGTCTGACTTAATCTAATTGGGTGTTATAGAGAGTAAGTAGCGCTTCAGAGGGCAGTGATATGAAGAGGCTAGAAGTGGCCCTCTGGAGTAGTTAGTATTCAAATTAACCCTTGGAGTAGAAATATAGAAAGTATGATGCATAAGAGACTGTAGAGATGAATTAACAAACTGTAGCCAGGCAGGAGAAGGAAGAGGAAGGAAACCAGTAGTTACTACTGCCTAGTATGTTCCAAACATTGATTATTCCTTGGCCATTTCATGTAAGCGTTCTGATTTATTTCTCCAGGGTTGATATTATTATACCGTTTTTACAGATGAGCAAACAGATTCTGAATGGTTAAGTAATCCCCAAGGCTACACAGCTGGTCAGTGGGAGAGTTAGATTTTAGAAAAGAGGACCCCAAAACAGATCCTCTCTTACATCAAGGGCTTTCTGCTAAATATGATGTAAAAACTATGGATTAACACTTGGGTCACTGCTGCATATGGAGAGGACTGAGAGTTTGTGAGGAAGTCTGTAAGTTTGTTTCTTAAATAGGGTAAAAATCTGGGGATTTTCTATCCATATGTGAGTCTGTGCATATTTTTGATTCTCTATTTTTTACTAACAATGGCTATTTCATGTTTGGGTCGAAGATTTAGTGAAATAATTTATATACGGCACTGGACATGGTGCTACTATGTAGTAATCTCTCAGTGAATAGTAGCCATTATCATCATTATTTTCATTATCATTAATGCAATCTATTAGGTGTATCTCTGCCTACATGAGTATTTATGTCTGTTTGTAAAGTGATTATAACTGCATGTAATTACTTGTTTCAGGATGTATGTGTTTTTTTCATAAATATGGTTGTTGCTGTGGGTATAAGTATGTTCTCTGTGTATATACATGTACATGTGCAAGTATATTTTTGTGGAAGGTAGTATAGCATGGTGATTATGCTGAAGCCTCACTTCCTGGGCTCAAATCCCAACTCTACCAATTTTTATCTGGATGGCCTTGGGCAAACTACTTTATACCTCTGTTCTGCAGTTTCTCATTGTAATATGGGGATAGTGCTGGTGTTTACTTCATAGGATGGTTGTGAGGATTAAATGATTTAATCTGTTTAAAACACTTGTTACAGGTGCAGCGTGCACATACAATAAATATAGCTTTATTACTATTATCATTGTTCTGAAGGTGACTAAGGTTTTGTGTAACAGAGTGGTTTTATGTGTAAATGCAAGTGTGTGAATCTCTGCTTTTAGGTAAGACTACATGTACCTGTGTGTGCAAATTTGTGTATTTATATAATGTTATCTGTGTTTCTGTGTTTGACTGTAACCGTATGGTATCAATGAGTGCTTCATCCCAGTCCCAGGAAGTCTAACGTCCTGACTTATGTACTGAAATGAGAGGTTAGAATCTTGGGTCTGATTCTGACTCAGGATTAGACCTATGAAATGAGTTTATGAATAACCTTGGGAATCAGCAGACAGCATTTCTTCTGAGAAGTTCAAAATACTTCCCTCACATACTGTCATTTATTTTTGGTTCATTGTTAACTTTTGAAGTATAATACACATGAAGTGCACAAATTCTGTTTAGAACTCAATGTATTTTCACAAACTGAACACACGTTTACAACCAGCATGTAGATCAAGAAACAGAGTGTTACTTAGAACTCCTCCTCTTCCCTTCCCAGTCATGGAATCCTACTTCAAGGCAAACATTATCCTTACTTCTACCACATAGATTCCTTTAGCCTGATTTTCCACTTTATTTAAATGAAATCATACAATATATACTATTTTGTGTCTATTTTTTCCGAAACATTACATTTGTCATAGTCATTCATGTTGTTGTGTGTAGTTGTAGTTTGTTCATTATTATTGCTATGATGAATTTCATTTTATGAATAAAATGCAATGTATTTATTCTAATGTTCATGAACATTTTGACTGTTTCTATTTTGGGTTTATGAATATTCTAGTAAATATTTTTTGGTAAATTGTCACTTGTTGTTAAACACAATTTATAGAGGACAGGAAGTGGCAACAACAATGAATGTTCCCTTTTGCCTATGAGAAAACAGAGGCAAAGGGAGAATTAGGGAGTCAGTGGCCCAATAGGGCTTCTGGTGCCTGTTTCCTGATTGTTGGGACAGAGCACATTCTTCCTGCTACACCATTGACAAAACGATCCAGATCTCTCTTCTGAAGGAAGTAGTAATACACGATTAGCTAGCAGCAAGGATGACTTATTGACTATGCCCTTCAAAATCCAATCATTGAACACTTATTGTACTTAAAGGAATCAGGTAAGTTAAATAAACTGGGCTAATTGGGTTTTGCTTTCTCAGTCACTCAATCTGGCTCTTCTTCAGTTTTCTGGACATGTAGAAAGCCCCTTTGTTCTCTTTCGTCTACAACAACAGTTTTCATTTGCCTGTTTCCCAGAGTAATGTGGGCCATGGAGTCAGGCCACCTCCTCTGGGCTCTGCTGTTCATGCAATCCTTGTGGCCTCAACTGACTGATGGAGTCACTCGAGTCTACTACCTGGGCATCCGGGATGTGCAGTGGAACTATGCTCCCAAGGGAAAAAATGTCATCACGAACCAACCTCTGGACAGTGACATGTAGGTTTAACCTCTTGTGGTATTTGAGGGGAAATTAGGGGAGTGCCCTTGAGGTCACGAGGTAGCCGCTTGAGGGCCCTTCTTCAGGGTGTGGTAGCAGTCAGCTCCTGATCTCTCTGAGCTGTACATACTCAGTGGCAGATTTCCTGAGAAGAAGGCTGGTTGACTCAGAAGCCAGCGTTTCAGCTAGAGTTTGCCATAACATTTTTAGAGTCCTAAAGAGAATTCCGTATTTGCTGTAGTCTAATCTGATACTCACAATGCTTACTTAATTAATAACAGCTGTTAGACTTTATAAAAGAATAATGAAATATATACCATGTTTATAAGATGTGTATGTGGGAACTATGCTTTCATAGTTTGGTGAAACTACTGTATATTTATTTCAGATATGTGAAAATGTGAAAAAAGAAAGTAAGCCTTAGAACCAAGAAAGTAATGCTAATAGCTCTCACTTGTGTAATTCTCTATGACACACACCACACTAGCAATTTACATACTTTGTCTCAACTCTCACAGAAACTCTAGAAGGTAAGTATGTGTGTAGTCATTTTATAGATGAGAAAACTGAGGCTCAGGGAGATCTTGGATAAGTGACTTATTCAAGTCCTATAGCTAGTAAATGAAAGAGGTAGGATTTGAACCTGGGTAATGTGAATGTAAACTAACACTCTTCTCACCACTCTGTCTCTCATAGATTCCCACAGGATTAACCTTTCCTGATTTTAGAAATTTGCAAGTGCTCCACAAATATCTGTTAAAAATAAATGAATGTATGAAAAAATCTTTTGTGACCATGACTCATTTTTTCTCTCCTAAGCTTTGGAGTTTTCCAAAGTTGACTGTAACATCTCTGAGCTCTCTGAGAAGAATTATATTATAGTAGGAATAATGACTCTGTCTTTTTTGACACAAAGTATTTATCTAGTTTCAGAGTCATGAAGCCCTTGTATTATTTTTTTTGAGGGAATAAATTCATTATTTTCCATCCCTAATACTTTGAAGTGATAGTCCACATTTATTGAGTTTTTACTATTTGCCAGGCACTATCCTAAGCTCTTTGTATATTTGAATTTTTTTTAGTCAACAATGAAACTATCTGAGTTAGGAACTATGATTATTTTCATTTTGCTGATGGGCAAATTGTGTACAGAGAAGTTAAGTAACTTGTTCAACATCCCACTAATTTGGAAGTGGCAGAGTAAGCAATCAGTCTAAATGGCTTGGCTCCAAAGCTTGTAGTTATAACCATTATGCCTTAAGAACTCCCATATATATCAGAATGATGTGAAGTCAGGCTACATGGTTGAGGAGTCGATCACTTAAAGAGTCAGTCCACAGTTGGTTGTCTCTTTGTTACTGTGTATTGTGTCAAATTATGTGAAATTGCCTTTTATGTGAGTTTAAAGTGGTCAAATATCAGCAATTTCATATGCTGAGTTTGCCATAACAATTTCATATGCTGATATTTGAAATTTTTAACAGTTAAACCTAAAACTTTTGTGTTTTGATCAGTACAATTCCATTTCCTCTTGCTTTGTCCTAAACAAAGATAGGCACTTTTTGGTCAGTCTCCTCTGGAAAAGGAACCTCTCAAGGCTTGAAGATTGTGGCAAAATTATGACTCTCTTTCTTCTTTCCCAGAGTGGCTTCCAGCTTCTTAAAGTCTGACAAGAACCGGATAGGGGGAAACTACAAAAAGACCATATATAAAGAATACAAGGACGACTCATACACAGATGAAGTGGCCCAGCCTGCCTGGTTGGGCTTCCTGGGGCCAGTGTTGAAGGCTGAAGTAGGGGATGTCATTCTTATCCACCTGAAGAATTTTGCCACTCGTCCCTATACCATCCACCCCCATGGCGTTTTTTATGAGAAGGACTCTGAAGGTAAACCATTCCACCGTTTCTTTCTCTTATGCCCAACAAATATTACTTTTCCTTTACTGTCAGTTGAAGGAGAAGAGTTGGGAGTGAAGGTCATCTTGGTGGCAAAGACCCTCCTTAGAGTAAACAAGTCTGGGCACTGGTATCAGTTCTGCCATTCATATACTGTGTGACTTAGACAAGTCATTGTCTCTCTCTGGGTCTCAGCTTCCTTCTCAGAAATGTGAAGACAGTCTACCACTTAACACAAGGAACTATTTGAATGGCATCTCCATAGAATATTTGAATATTCTATGAAAAGAAAAGAGAATGCTATAAATGTGAAGGATGGTTAGGCAGTCTTCTGAAAGCTCCATTTTATATTTCCTTAAGGGGGAATTCAGCTTATTTATCTCTACCTCCCTTATTCCTGGCCCAGTGATTTATAATACTGATAGCAGTGAGTGAGAGGAATAGAAAGGGAAGTCAGGAGACTGCCTGGATGGGCCACTAAATTCCTGTATGATCCTGGACAAGTTACTTTAGCTCAGTTTTCTCTTTCATACAATGGAGAAGTGAACCAACTAATCATTAAGTTGACTGTAGACTGAAATTCTGTGATTGCCTGCTTTTTTTTAAAGTGAGTGTTTGAAGGGAGGGAATTCTGTCTTCTTCCCTGCTTCTATGCCACCAGCTTTATGCTAGAGCATTACCAGATCAGGCCAAGCTGTACCTTTCCACCCATTGTTAATATGAGGACTAGATTTTTTAGGTTAAACGTTACCTAAATCTGTGCTCTCCTTAAGTTGTGAGGAACAATGTGCAGGATATTAGAATGCTACATTTTACAAGACTGAACTTAGGGTTCTACATGTCAACTGTCTCTTAATTTGTATATTTGCCATAGTGCCTCACTTCTTCTGGGCCTGGTCATGTGCAATTTCATTTCTAGGTTCCCTGTACCCAGATGGCTCCTCTGGGCCGCTGAAAGCTGATGACTCTGTTCCCCCTGGTGGTAGCCATATCTACAACTGGACCATTCCAGAAGGCCATGCACCCACTGATGCTGACCCAGCGTGCCTTACCTGGATCTACCATTCTCATGTAGATGCTCCACGAGACATTGCAACTGGCCTAATTGGGCCTCTCATCACCTGTAAAAGAGGTACAGGTCCCAGAGATATGCTATGAGGTCCAGTTTGGGACATCTATGGGTAGCAGTGGTATGGTTGAACCACCTACATATTGGGCAGCAGCCTGAGGATTGTTAATTCAGCACTCTTGTTTATTAGTAAGAAAAATTTCTGTTAAACTCAATTTCCACTATTTTTTTCAATTTCATTACTCTTTTTCCCATGGATTAGGAGCAACTTTTTTTTCAGGGTTGTTGTGGTACAGGTGTTCTTTAGTGGTGATTTGTGAGATTTTGGTGCACTCATCTCCTGAGCACTATACGCTGCACCCCATTTGTAGTCTTTTATCCCTCACCTCCCCCAACCCTTTCCCCCAAATCTCGGAAGTCCATTGTATCATTCTTATGCTTTTGCATCCTCATAGCTTAGCTTCAATATATCAGTGAGAATATACAATGTTTAGTTTTCCATTCCTGAGTTACTTCACTTAGGATAGTAGTCTCCAGTCTCATCCAGGTCACTGCAAATGCTAATTCATTCCTTTTTTATGGCTGAGTAGTAGTCTCTCGTATATATGTACCACAGTTTCTTTATTTACTCCTTGATTGATGGGTATTTGAGTTGGTTCCACGATTTTGCATTTGTGAATTGTGCTGCTGTAAACATGCATGTGCAAGTATCTTTTTTATATAGTGACTTATTTTCCTCTGGGTAGATGCCTAGTAGTGGAATTGCTGGATCAAATGGTAGTTCTACTTTTAGTTCATTAAGGAAGCTCCACACTGTTTTCCATGTGGCTATACTAGTTTACATTCCCACCAGCAGTGTAGAAGTGTTCCGTTTTCACCGCATCCAAGCCAACATCTACTGTTTTTTGATTTTTTGATTATGGTCATTCTTGCAGGAGTAAGGTGACAGCACATTGTGGTTTTGATTTGCATTTCCGTAATCATTAGGGATGCTGAGCATTTTTTCATATGTTTGTTGGATATTTGTATATCTTCTTTTGAGAATTGTCTAGTCATTTTCTCAGCCCAGTTTTTGATGGGATTGTTTGTTTGTTTTATTGTTGATTTGTTTGAGTTCATGGTAGATTCTGGACATTAGTCCTTTGTCAGATATATGGATTGTAAAGATTTTTTCCCACTCTGTGGGTTGTCCGTTTACTCTGCTGACCATTCCTTTTGTTGTGAAAAAGTTTTCAGTTTGATTAAATTCCAGCTATTTATCTTTGTTTTTATTGCATTCGCTTTTGGGTTCTTGGTCATGAAATCCTTGCCCAAGCCAATGTCTAGAAGGGTTGATCCAATGTTATCTTCTAGAATTTTTATAGTTTCAGGTCTTAGATTTAAGTGCTTAATCCATCTTGAGTTGATTTTTGTATAAGGTAAGAGATAAGGATCCAGTTTCATTCTCTTACATGTGGCTAGCCAATTATCTCAGCACCATCTGTTGAAAAAGGGTATCCTTTCTCCACTTTGTGTTTTTGTTTGCTTTGCCAAAGATGAGTTGGCTGTAAGTATTTGGGTTTATTTCTGGGTTCTCTATTCTGTTCCATTGGTCCAAGTGCCTATTTTTATACCAGTATCATGCTGTTTTGGTGACTATGGTCTTATAGTACAGTTTGAAATCAGGTAGTGTGATGCCTCCAGATTTGTTCTTTTTGCTTAGTCTTGCTTTGGCTACATGGGCTCTTCTTTGGTTCCGTATGAATTTTAGAATTGTTTTTCCTAATTCTGTGAAGAATGAAGGTGGTATTTTGATGGGAATTGCATTGAATTTGTAGATTGCTTTTGGCAGTGTGGTTATTTTCACAATATTGATTCTACCCATCCATGAGAATGGGATGTTTCCGTTTGTTTGTGTCATCTATGATTTTTTTTGGTGGTGTTTTGTAGCTTTCCTTGTAGAGGTCTTTTGCCTCCTCAGTTATGTATATTCATAAGTATTTAATTTTTTTTGCAGCTATTGTAAAAGGGATTCAGTTCTTGATTTGATTATCTGCTTGGTCACTGTTGGTGTATTGAAGAGCTACTGATTTGTGTACATTAATCTTGTATCCAGAAACTTTGCTGAATTCTTTTATCAGTTTTAAAAGCTTTCTGGAGGAGTCTTTAGGGTTTTCAAAGTAAATAATTGTATCATCAGCAAACATCCTCTTTACAGATTTGGATGCCCTTTATTTCTTGCTCTTGTCTGATTGCTCTGGCTAGGACTTCCAGTACTATGTTGAAGAGGAGTGGTGAGAGTGGGCATCCTTGTCTTGTTCCAGTTCTTAGAGGGAATGCTTTCAACTTTTCCACATTCAGTATTATGTTAGCTGTGAGTTTGTCATATATGGATTTTATTACATTGAAGTATGCCCCTTGTATACCAATTTGGCTGAGAGTTTTAATCATAAAGGAATGTTGGATTTTTGTTAAATGCATTTTCTGCATCTATTGAGATGATCATGTGTTTTTTTAAAACTTCTGTTTATGTGGTGCATCGCATTTATTGACTTGCATATGTTAAACCGTCCTTGCATCCCTTTCATACCCATCAAGTACAGGTATGAAACCCACTTTATTACAGTGGATTATCTTTTTGATATGTTGCTGGATTCAATTAGCTGGTATTTTGTTAAAGATTTTAGGATTTCTGTTCATCCAACGATATCAGTCTGTAGTTTTCTTTCTGGTTATGTCCTTTCCTGATTTTGGTATTAGGGCTATGAACTTTCCTCTTAGCACCACCTTTGCTGTACTCCAGAATTTTTTATAAGTTGTGTTATTATTGTCAATCAATTTGAAGAATTTTTAAATTTCTCTCTTGATTTTGTTTTTCACCAATGCGCATTCAAGAGCAGATTATTTAATTTCCATGGTTTTGAAGGTTCCTTTGGAGTTGATTTCCAATTTTATTCCACTATGATCTGAGAGAGTACTTGGTATAATTTCAATTTTCTTAAATTTGTTGAGGCTTGTTTTATGACCTATTGTATCATCTATCTTAGAGAAAGTTTCATGCACTATTGAATAGAATGTGTAATCTGTGATTGTTGGATGAAATATTCTATATATATCTGTTAAGTCTATTTGTTCCAAGGTATAGTTTAAATCCATTGTTTTTTTTTTTTTTTTGTTAACTTTCTGTCTTGATGACCTGTCTAGTGCTGTCAGTGGAGTATTGAAGTCACCTACTATTATTGTGTTGTCTGTCACATTTCTTATGTCTATTACTAATTGTTTTATAAATTTGGGAGCTCCAGTATTAGATGCATACATGTTTAGGATTGTGATATTTTCCTGTTGGACAAGGCCTTTTTACCATTATATAATGTTCCCCTTTGTCTCTTTTAACTATTGTTGCTTTTAAGTTTGTTTTGTCTGATATAAGAATAGCTTCTACTCACTTTTGGTTTCCATTTGCATGAAATGCCTTTTTCCACCCCTTGACTTTAAGTTTCTGTGAGTCCTTATGTGTTAGGTGAGTCTCTTAAAGGCAGCAGTTGGTTGGTGACTTCTTATCCATTCCACATTTTTGTATTTTTTAAGTGAGGCATTTAGGCCATTTACATTCAATGTTAGTATTGAGATGTGAGGTACCATTTCATTCATAGTTCTATTTGTTGCCTGTGTGCCTTTTTTGTTGTTGTTGTTTTGTTTTGTTTTGTTTTTGCTTTTTAAATTGTATTTTTGTTTCATAGGTCCTGTGTGATGGATTTATGCTTTAAAGAGTTTCTGTTTTTATGTGTTTCCTGGGTTTGTTTCAAGATTTAGAGCTCCTTTTAGCAGTTCTTGTAGTGGTGGCTTGGTAGTGGCATATTCTCTCACTGTTTTTTGTCTGAAAAAGACTGTATCTTTCCTTCATACATGATGCTTGGTTTTGCTGGATACAGAATTCTTGGCTGATAATTGATTTGTTTGAGGAACCTGAAGATAGGGCCCTAATCCCTTCTAGCCTGTAGGGTTTCTGCTGAGAAATATGGTGTTTATCTGATAAGTTTTCCTTTATAGGTGACCTGGTGCTTTTGTCTCACAGCTCTTAAGCTTCTTTTATTCTTTAACTTTAGATAACCTGATGACAGTGTGCCTAGGTGATAATCTTTTTGTAATGAATTTCCCAGGTGTTCTTTGTGCTTCTTGTATTTGGATGTCTAGGGTCTCTAGCAAGGCCAGGGAAGTTTTCTCCTATTATTCCTCAAATTTGTTTTCCAAACTTTTACAATTCTCTTCTTCCTCGGGAACACTGATTACTCTTAGGTTTGGTTATTTAACATAATCCCAAACTTCTTGGAGGCTTTGTTCATATTTTCTTAATCTTTTTTCTTTGTCTTTGTTGGATTGGATTAATTTGAAGACCTTGTCTGCAGGCTCCAAATTTTTTTCTTCTACTTGTTCAGTTCTATTGCTGAGACTGCAGAGCATTTTGCATTTCTGTAGGTGTGTTCAATGTTTCCTGACGTTTTGATTGCTTTTTCTTTATGCTATCTATTTCCTTGAATATTTCTTCCTTCAATTCTTGTTGTATTTATTTATATATTTATTATTTTCCTTCACTGGGCTTCACCTTTCTCTGGTGCCTCCCTGATTAGCTTAATAACTAACCTCCTGAATCCTTTTTCAGGTAAACCAGCGTTTTTTTTTCTTAGTTTAGATCCATTACTGGTGAGCTAGTGTGATTTTTGGGGGGTGTTAAATAACCTTGTTTTGTCATATTACCTGAGTTGGGTTTCTGGTTCCTTCTCATTTGGGTAGGCTCTGTCAGAGTGAAGGTCTAGGGCTGAAGGCTGTTCAGATTCTTTTGTCTCATAGGTTGTTCCCTTGATGTAGTGCTCTCTCTCTCTCTTTTTTTTTTTAATGGATGTGGCTTCCTGTGAGCTGATCTGCAGCGATTGTTATCTCTCTTTTGGGTCTAGCCACCCAGCAAGTCTACCTGGCTCCAGGCTGATACTGAAGGTTGTCTGCATTGAATCCTGTGATACGAACTGTGTATAGGTCTCTCAGCTGTGGATACCAGCACAGTATTTGAGGTGTCTCCGGAGTCCTGCAGGAGCAGTCCACTTCCTTCAGAGGGTCAGTGGGTCCTCTTGGGATTCCTGGTTTGTTCTTGCAGGATGCTGGAGCTAAAATTTGTGATGCCAGCCTCTGCATGCTGCTCTGTCCATCTGAATCTGAGCTGCAATCTAGTCCTGCCTCCTGTCTGTCATGATGATCCTAGGAATCTTTTTTTAAAAAAAATATTAAAAACAACAAAACACCCAACTTTTCTACTGTTTATTTTTTTCTTGTTTTACTTTCTTTTTTCTTTTTTTGTTTTTGAGATGGAGTTTCGCTCGTTACCCAGGCTGGAGTGCAATGGTGCGATCTCGGCTCACCGCAACCTTTGCCTTCTGGGTTCAAGCAATTCTCCTGCCTCAGCCTCCCAAGTAGCTGGGACTACAGGTGTGCGCCACCATGCCCAGCTAATTTTTGTATTTTTAGTAGAGATGGGGTTTCACCATGTTGACTAGGATGGTCTTGATCTCTTGACCTCGTGATCCACCCACCTCAGCCTCCCAAAGTGCTGGGATTATAGGCGTGAGCCACCGCACTTGGCCTTGTTTTACTTTTAAAGCTCTAATTAGTCATTATAAAGTCAGGTCACATTGAAATCAGATACGTGGTAAGAGTTTAGATATGGATAAGATTGAAAGTGTGGTCATTGGGGTTTGGGGAGGATTTTGCTGGTAATAGGATATGCTCCAGGAATAGTCAGACTTGAAGATTAGAGGGTTACAGGAATGTGATCAGATTCAGACCCTGGGTTGAAGACATAGGCAGTGGTGGTGAGAGGGAATTATTGTATCTCCTATGTGTTCTAATGTCAAGTCCTAGGTTCAACTGAATTGGTGGTTTTATGGGGAGTTTGGAAATGGAAATTAACATAAGAAGATTATATCTGCTCTTCTGTTGCTTACAGATTTTTAAGACCCCTATTCTTTTCATATGAGTACCCTTTTCAGTTTACTATTGCTAAGGAAAGAATTTTCTCAAGGGAAACTTTATTACTTGTCATAGGAGCCCTGGATGGGAACTCTCCTCATCAACGGCAGGATGTGGACCATGAATTCTTCCTGCTCTTCAGTGTGATAGATGAGAATCTTAGCTGGCATCTTGATGAGAACATTGCCACTTACTGCTCAGATCCTGCATCAGTGGACAAGGAAGATGAGACTTTTCAGGAGAGCAATAGGATGCATGGTGAGTGGGGAAAAGGTGGCCACATTGTGGTAGGGAACATTGCTGAAGGGTATCCACTGGGTCTAATATTTGGTGAATGCTTTCACAAACATAGTCCTTTTTAATCATCACAAGGACCGGGAGTAGTAGATGGATCTTTCTTGTTTTATGTGTGAGGACACAGAGGCACCTAAGATTATGCAGCAGATAAACGGCACAGCTAAAATTCCAACCCTCATCTCTCTGACTGCATAGATTGTGCTCTTTCCATTAGGCTACCCTGCCTCATAATGTAGAATAGCGCATAGGCTGGTGACAGCCTGTGGAATAGCACACAGGCAAAAGTTACATACTATATGTTCAATTACTTTGCTGGGGGTTGCCCACTGATACAATTAATTAATATTGATTTGTTTTAAAAAGGAAGAACCTAGCAAAATTTTCCTTTTTGTGGGGAAAAATGGTTTTTTCAAGCTATTTTGCTTATATACCCAATCCAACTCTGTGCTTATGTCTATAAGGGCATTGACCATATTAATTAAATTAAAAAGAAACTAAAGGCACAGAATCCCTGAGGCATGAATGGAGAACTGAATTTAGGAATATAAACAAGTCAATTTTGTTTTCGTTTCATTAAGAAAGTCATTTACTGGCTGTTGTTGACTGGGGTGGACTAAAAACCAGACAGTCACAAAAGGAGGTGAAAATTCAGAAAGAAGATGTAAAGGATGGCTTAGACAGCTCAACTTTCTCTTGAGTTTTATACCAATTGATTATAATAGCCATGCTAATTAGTCAGCCAATTTGACAGTTGTCCTGTGGAAATTTTTAGAATAAAACCACCCTGAAAGAATAGCCTGCAAAATAACTCAATTCCTTAGAGAGCTTCTTCACATTTCCGGTTTGGAACATTGGCTTTAAGCACTTAGTAGCTCTATGGCCTTAGGAAAGACATAAGTTCACCTCTCTGAGCCTTGATCTTCTCTGTTTTCTTTTTTATGAGACTAATAATATCTGCCTATTTCTCAGGGATGCTTTTGAGATTTAAAGAAGATAGTACATATGGTTAACACAGTGCACTCTTTATAACCTAATTTAAATGTTATTTACTATTATTGTTAAATGGTAAGGCTTCTTCCATTGGAATGTCCTTTCCTAATTCTGATATTTTCTTTGGGTTTTCTTTTGCAGCAATCAATGGCTTTGTTTTCGGGAATTTACCAGAGCTGAACATGTGTGCACAGAAACGTGTGGCCTGGCACCTGTTTGGCATGGGCAATGAAGTTGATGTCCATACAGCTTTTTTCCATGGACAGATGCTGACCACTCGTGGACACCGCACTGATGTGGCTCACATCTTTCCAGCTACCTTTGTGACTGCTGAGATGGTGCCCTGGGAACCTGGTACCTGGTTAGTTAGCTGTCAAGTGAACAGTCACTTTCGAGGTGAGATCCAACATTTCTAACCCTTGGAGTGTAAGAGGGAGGTATGATAATAGTCAAAGGAGGCTTGGCCTCTGGCCTGCAGCCATAAGTTAAGTCTTCCAATTGAGGCATCTTGGGACAAAGGATAGCACACTAGATTAGAAGTCAGGAGACCCAGTTTTTTTCCTGAATCTGCTGGGAAACTTGCTGGGTAACCTTGGACACATCTTTCTGTGTTTAATCTTCCCCATCTTGAGCATAAGATGCTTTGGGGATGAATAGGAATTCTTTTAATAAGCTTCTTATTGTTTGCTTAGAATTCTAAACAATTAAGACCTAGAGACATTTTCAACTTATTGAACAGGGAGTAAAGGAGAGATTAGTTAAAAGACAGTAACATTTCCATAGGAGATCATGGTGTATTGTGGGTACATAGTTACACTCTGGTTGGAATGAAATAGCAGTAAGAGTGGAAGGTTTTGTTTTCAAAGGGAGAAACATTAAAGTAATGGCATTGCAGAGCAAGGTGTCGAGAAAAATCAGAGACATCAGAAGGGAGGAAGAGCATATGAGGCCATGGAAAGAGCAGTAGATAATTGATTAGGTTTGAATTGTAGTCTTAGGTTTGTGAAAAATATTATAAGACTTCAGGCAAGTGCCTTTCCATTTCTAGGCCACATTTGCCACATCAGTAAAATGGGAAAGTTGGTGTAAATAGTCTCCAAAATCCTCTTCAGCTTTCCTTTTTAATAATTATTTGATTTATGGTAGATTAGAAGGATGCCAGAAAAATGATATGTGAGTATGTGAAGTGGATTAGACTAAGAGGATAGGAAATCTTGGGTGTTAGGTTTGACACAATAGGAGCCAGTTACATGTGTTCCATTATTCAGGGTATGTCCTACCACCAAAGCTTTCTAAGTAAGAAAATATAAATATGGATTGAGGTTAGAGATGCAGCATGATCATGGAATAAGTATGGACCTTAGAGACAGACATGCTTGGATTCAAATCCTGGTTCCATCACTTGTTTAGCCACCTTTGATAAGTCATGTCACTTCTCTGAGCCTATTAATGGCAGTAGTGATGTATACCTCATAAAACTGTAATGAGATTTTAGAGAGAAAATGTGATTTTTGAATCTTAGAGAATAGGGGGATGACGTAACAAAGATAGTAGATTTAAGGGAAGAAAATGAGCACTTAAGATGGAAGTTTAGTCTCAACTCCAGCTCTGACTAGCTGTGCAACCTCGGGCAAGTTATTTAACCACTCTGATCTTTAGTTTTCTTCATCTGCAAAAGGGGACATTAAAAGTCTTTTTCTTACAATGGTTGTGAAGATTGATAGAGGTAACATATATACTCCCCGGGACTGAAACTTTAGAAAATATGTAAAGCACCTGACACAGAACCTAACATAATACATATTGAAGAAAATGAACATTATTTCCTCTTCCTTCATCATATCTCAGATTTCTAATTTACAAATTTCAAATCTCCCTGGGAAGTTGTGTGACTCTAATAAAATAATGTAGTTGAGTGATCTCTATAAGTTGCTAAGCCAATATAAGACAGTACTATCCATTGCCATGTTGACTTAATATAGTATATTCCACATTTGAAAGCACTACTTAGAATCTACATTTTCCTGACAGTCCCAAGTATGAAGCTTCATCTCCATGGATAGAAGATGTTCTTTTATTTTGGGAGCTTCCCAGTTTGTAAATAACCCCTATTTTAAATATGATGCTCCTACCAGCCCTATGAGGTGGATTTTCCTATTCTCTCCTTTGTCAAAAGAGGAAAACTCGGACTGAGGAAGTGACTTGCCTAAGGTCCTGCCGATAGTGGTTAAAGGTTGGGTTTGAGCTCAAGTTTCCTTACTTCTGCCTCTGTGATGTTGCTACAATGTGAGCCTTTATGAAGAGGCAGGAATGAGGATCTAGTAAATACCTCAGTGGTGCCATAAGCAAGTGGAGGTACTTGAATTTTACCTGGGCTCTCTCTCTCAGCCAGGTGCTTTAAGAGTGAAAGTGGCCCATTTTGGAGCAGGAGTAAAGAGAGTAGTGGAGAGTTGGAGGAGGAAACACTAACAGAAGGAGGAAAGTGAGTCCTCTGGGTAAAAAATCCTGTTGGATAGAATGGGGCCAGTTATAATGTTCTTCCTTCAGATGGCATGCAGGCACTCTACAAGGTCAAGTCTTGCTCCACGACCCCTCCTGTGGACCTGCTCACAGGCAAAGTTCGACAGTACTTCATTGAGGCCCATGAGATTCAGTGGGACTATGGCCCTCTGGGACATGATGGGAGTACTGGGAAGAGTTTGAGAGAGCCAGGCAGGTAAGAGGCAGTGGGCTCTCTCTCCTTACTTCTGTGTCCAGCTCCAAACACCTATTGTCTTTTTCCCAGAACTCTCTCACTTTACTTGGTGATGCACATCATTGTCTGGCTGGGGTTACATGACACAACTGTTAGCCAAGTTCTTGTGGCCCTCTAGAGAGCTTGCTCTTGGAGTGATACAGGTAGCAAAGCTTTTTGTGAGGTTATTCCATATCCCCAGCAAAGGGTCCAAGCAGAGTTTCAATTTGGTTCTAGTATAATTCCTGGCCATTATCGTAAAGGAAAGCCCAGTTGGGACCAGTTCCTGTATCAGTTGAAATAGCTTTTTTTTTTTCCAGTTTTTCTTCACTTTACCCATCATTTACCTCCTTGCTCCTTCATTTCTTTTCTACAGTCCGAAAGAGGCATTTGAATAGGGGTATAAAAAGCACTCTGAGAAATGTAGGAAGGGAAGCAATCTGCCTTTTGGCTATCGCATGCTCATTCTTTTGAAGGAATTTCTCCAAGTTCTCCTGCCTCATGCATAACCCAGATGTGGGTGAGATAGAGTAGGAGGTTAGTGCCCTACTCAGTTGCTGGGTCTTATGTCATACCACTCACTGGGCAATCAATTGTGACAGGTCTTCCACAGAGTAGGCACTTGATAGATGACTAAGAGAGGGGTTGGGGGAAGATCTTTTATGGTTATACTTCTAGCAGAAAGTAATAGCGTAAATCTGCAGCAAACAGGAAAGTTGATGTTTGAGTCTCAGCATAGATCCCAGGATCTCCAATTGGGCTTATTAATTTAGTGGGCTTTCATTTTGGAGTGAGATAAAGGATTATTAATGCCTAAGGATGATTAAGAACAGAGGTAAACTATGAGTCTCTGGAGGGCAGAACTGGTTCTAGAGCCTGGAACTTTCAAGCAAGAATATTCCAACTTACGCTAAAAAAGAATTCCAATAATTTAAAATACCCAAACAGTAAGGGAGATGTCTCTTCTGGATATGAGTTTCCTGTCTTTGGAAAGGCTCAAGCAGAAGCTGTATATAACTTACTAATGGTGTCACCAAAGGAGATATCTTCACTGGCGGGAGTTAACTCAGATGAGCTCTGAGGTCCTTTCTAAACATAAACATTTGTAACTTGATGAGACGAAGGGTGAGATGGGAGTCTATTTTGATACCTAACAAAATCATATCATATTTTCCTTTTTATACATCAGTAACGCAGATAAGTTTTTCCAGAAGAGCTCCAGCCGAATTGGGGGCACTTACTGGAAAGTGCGATATGAAGCCTTTCAAGATGAAACGTTCCAGGAGAAGATGCAGTTGGAAGAAGATAGTCATCTTGGAATCCTGGGTGAGGAATTTTTAACTTACGAAATTCATTAACTAGAGCCAGAAAAGTGAGGAGGACTTTGAAACTTGGGCCTGGACATGACTTAGGAGCACGTTGTAGACCGGCATCTTCTAAAGTGAGAAGATTGTTTTGTAAAAAAGGGTTATGAGTCTGAATGTGTTTAAAAAAACACTAAGTTAAGCAGTGAAATAGTGCTTTTTTGTTACAGGATTTCTAGGAGCCTTAGATTTATTTTTGTTTATCATGAATCTCCACTTTTTTTCAGTGAATGTCTTCCAATACCACTGATGTACAGTACACACTTTTAGAATTCCTTCTCTAGAAGTATTCCTAAAGGGCTATATAAGGAAGTAAGACTGTCTAGGTTCTCAGCAATCTGGGGCCAGTAGCGGATTGGCATGACATGTAGACATGCTTGAAACAGGAAGCATGCAGAATAGGCTTAGAGTCTGAACTTGAAGAAGGTATCTAGAAGGGCTAAACCCAAATTAGATGAGGTTTAGTAACACGATGGAACCAGAAAATAAAATAGGCAACATGGAAAAAACTTTGGAAATTAATATAATAGACCATACTCGGGATAGGTGTATGCCAGTTGATTCTTCCTCTAATAATGGACAATAAATCTTCCATCAGCTGGATAGGGAGATATAATGATGAGAAATCCACCCTAGGGGTGGTGAGTGTGAAGGAATTATCATTGGCCAGACTTCAGTATGGGTGCCCAGTCTTTGAGAAGAGGTGTAACATTAGATGTGGAAATTGAGTAGGAAACCAAGCTAGAAACTCTGACCAAGGGTTAGAGCCAGCATAAGTGCTCAGTTTTGGTACTTTTGGTCTGCCTCAAAGGTGACCTAAGCTAGATTAGATGTGGTGGGTAGTGAAGTTCAGAAGAGTTTACGAGTTGTGGCTCTATTACCTACTCCAGTGCCTGGATAGAAGATATAATAATTCTCTTAGATAGTTCCACCAAGAGATGCAGCTATGGGATCTGGGACAATAAAATAAGTGAAAATGAGATTGGGCCTGACAGTGGGATGAAAGAAAGTCCTGGCCTCTGGTCCTGGTTGAATGGCTAATCAACCATTTAAATTTGGGTAATAAATTCCACCTCTCTCAGCTGAAATTTTCTCATCTGTAAATTGGAGTTAATAATTCCTGCCCTATCTGCCGTAAAATAATGTTTGACAATTGAATAACGTAATGGATTTTCCAGTGTTTTTTATAACTATAAGTTTCAATACACTTGAAAGGGATTGTTCTTATTATTACAAATAAAAAAATTCTTTATCTTCTTCACTTTGACTTTCCTTTTCTTTCCCTCCTTCTTCTTCCATGTTCTTCCTCCCTGTTCATCCCTTTAGTCATTCTCATTGTGTCCCCTTCCCATTTTCCAGGGCCAGTTATCCGGGCTGAGGTGGGTGACATCATTCAGGTGGTCTTCTATAACCGTGCCTCCAAGCCATTCAGCATGCAGCCCCATGGGGTCTTTTATGAGAAAGACTATGAAGGTGCTGTGTACAATGACGGTGAGCCAGCAGGTTTCTAGCAAATGTGGGCTCCAGGAGGTATCAGGTGTCTCTAGGAAACAAATAAATGGTGGATGGGGAGGGAGAAGTAGGCAGAATTAGTTGCCATATGTAAATGTTGTTGAATGAATGAATAATACAATAGCAAAACAGAGCTAGGCTTCAATAATAAAAGAAAAATGTTTTAAATATATTTAAATATAACCTAATTCTAAAAACAAGTGTATTATAGAACTTTGGAAAGCAGAAAATTACAAAGCAAATAAGCATCATTTATAGATAAATTGTCATATAACTTTTGATATACCTTTAAATATTTTTATATGTTTATACAAGTCTGTATATATAGAGATATAGGATCACATGGTTTGTACAATTTTGCATCCTACTCTTCTCACTTACCATTGTACCGTGTTTATTTTCCCATACCATTATAATGTTACATACATTTTAGTGACTATATAATACTTTATCTCAAGGATTTGTTATAATTTATTTACTGTATCTTTTGTTGCTTAGATACATAGGTTTTTTCAGTACTTTTGAATATTGTAAGTCAGGTTACAATGAATGAATGCATACATCCTAGCTTGCATTTTGGATTACTATATCAGGAGAGAATCTTAGAAGGGACAGTACTGTGTAATTAATTTGTTACTTTCTCTGAGAATATTAATGCATGCTAATTCTAGCCAAAATATAAAAAAATTGAAAGCATAAATGGAAAAGTTGCAGACAAATCTAGAATGAACATTCTATAAGGCATCTGGTCTAGTCTCTTGAAGAAGTCAATACCATCAATAGGAGGATTAGAGACAAAACAATCAAATGCAATCTGCAAACCTTGACTGAATCTGCTTGTAAAAAACAACTTTAAGAGGCATTTTGGACATAATTGCAAAATTCTTGATATAGACTGGATATTAGATGTTACTAGGGAATTTTCTTAGGTGTAATAATGGCATTATAGTGAAATAGGAGATGCTTGCTAATATTTTAGCTATAAAATGTCACGATGTTTGCATTCTACTTCCAAATGATTTAACAAAAGCAAACAAACAAAAACTGTATATGTGTGTGTATGTGTGCAGGTGTACATACACATAGATTAGATAAATTAAAGGTGGTGAAATGTTAGCAATAGACTCTAAGTGATAGGGTGATCATTGCACTATTTTTTAAAGTTTTCTGTATATTTGGAAATTTGAAGAGTAAGAAATAATGAATGAATAAGAAAAGATAAAAAAAGTAAACAAAAATGTAGACAAAGCTATTTATTTAAAAGGTTCATATCCACAAGTAGAATAATATATGCAATAAATACTGAAAGGAATGTTCAACCTGAAATAATCACACAAATGTAAATCAAAACAACAGTTGGTTTTGTTGATGTTGTTGTTTGCCTGCAAGACGGTCATTTTGACAAGATTAAAAAGATTTCCCCAGTGCTGATGAGGTTGTAAATTATAAACTAAATTATAACCCCTTGTTGTAAGCTAAACTACAAATATTCTTCCATATGCTTCTTTGCAGACTTTTATAAACATTTTTTCAGAATATATTTTTAAGATGAAGAATTGCTACATCAGAGGATACACACATTAAAATTTTTTGTACCTACACCCAAATTGCTCTCTGGAGAGATTTGCAGTATTATCAGTTTAGAGTTCTATTAGCAGTATCTGAGGAGGGCTCCTTTCCTTACAACCTCATCAGCACTGGGGAAATCTTTTTAATCTTGTCAAAATGATCGTCTTGCAGGCAAATAACAACATCAACAAAACTCACTGTTTTGATTTACATTTGTGTGATTATTTCAGGTTGAACATTCCTTTCAGTATTTATTGCATATATTATTCTACTTGTGGATATGAACCTTTTAAATAAATAGCTTTGTCTACATTTTTGTCTACTTTCTGTTTATTTGTTTTTTGTTTTATATATATATCTATTTCATTGAATTTTAGGTTCTAGGGTACATGTAAAGAACATGCGGGATTTTTGCATAGGTACATACATGGCAATGTGGTTTGCTACCTCCATCCCATCACCTATATCTGGCATTTCTCCCCACGTTATCCCTCCCCAACTCCCTATCCCCTACTGTACCACCCCTAGTTCCCCACCACAGACCTCAGTGTGTGATGCTTCCCTCCCTATGTCCATGTGTTCTCACTGTTCACCACTCACCTGTGAGTGAGAACATGCAGTATTTGATTTTCTGTTCTTGTGTCAGTTTGTTGAGAATGATGGTTTCCAGATTCATCCATGTCCCTACAGAGGACACGAGCTCATCATTTTTTATGGTTGAATAGTATTCCATGGTGTATATGTGCCACATTTTCCCTGTCCAGTCTATCATCGATGGGCATTTGGGTTCATTCCAAGTCTTTGCTATTGTAAATAGTGCTGCAATGAACATACGTATGCATGTGTCCTGAACGCTTTATAATCCTTTGGATATATACCCAGTAATGGGATTGCTGGGTCAAATGGAATTTCTATTTCTAGGTCCTTGAGGAAGTGCCACACTGTCTTCCACAATGGTTGAACTAATTTACACTCCCACCGACAGTGTAAAAGTGTTCCTATTTCTCCACATCCTCTCCAGCATCTGTTATCTCCAGTTTTTTTAATGGTCGCCATTCTAAATGGTGTGAGATGGTATCTCAATGTAGTTTTGATTTGCATTTCTCTAATAACCTGTGATGATGAGCATTTTCTTCATATGTTTGTTGGCCTCATGTATGTCTTCTTTTGTAAAATGTCTGTTCATATCTTTTGCCCACTTTTGAATGGGCTTATTTCTTTTTTTCTTGTAAATCTGTTTTAGTTCTTTGTAGATTCTGGATATTAGCCCTTCGTCAGATGGGTAGATTGCAAAAAATTTTTCCCATTCTGTTGGTTGCTGATTCACTCTAATGATTGTTTCTTTTGCTGTGCAGAAGCTCTGGAGTTTGATTAGGTCCCATGTGTCTATTTTGGCTTTTGTTGCCAATGCCTTTGGTGTTATGGTCATGAAGTCCTTGCCTATACCTATGTCCTGAATGGCTTTGCCTAGATTTTCTTTGAGGGTTTTTATGATGTTAGGTCTTATGTTTAAGTCTTTAATCTATCTGGAGTTAATTTTAGTGTAAGGTGTCAGGAAGGGGTCCAGTTTCTGCTTTCTGCACACGGCTAGCCAGTTTTCCCAATACCATTTATTGAACAGAGAATCCTTTCCCCATTGCTTGTTTTTGTCAGGTTTGTCAAAGATCAGATGGATGTAGATGTGTGGTGTTGCCTCTGAGGCCTCTGTTCTGTTCCATTGGACTATATCTCTGTTTTGGTACCAGTTCTATGCTGTTTTGATTACTGTAGCTTTGTAGCAT